>JAGFMF010012288.1:5414477-5481175 GCA_019455555.1 Galemys pyrenaicus | reverse complement strand
GGGGGGGGGGGGGGGGGGAGGGCAAAGACAGGGATGAGGGCAGAAAGAGCACAAGGGACTGAGGTGATGGTGCATGGGTGGAATCGTGGTGGGTACACCCTGGGGAATATAAATGATGTCAAATATAATTCATTAAATAAAAAAAAATGAAATCCTTCATTCTAGAACTACCTAAGTTATTTAGCTTCATACCTCAGTCTAAAAAATGTTTCAAAGATTTATCTTTGAGACAATGTAGACAGAGAGACTTGTCAGACTTTGAGTCCTGCTTTGAGTCATGAACTTTTATAATCTTGGAGTAGTCAATGTTTCTGAGCCTCCGTTTATTTATCTGTAATATATTACTAATATAAGAATAAAATATAGCCAATCTAAGAAAAATGAAATAATATACATGCATATGCATACATACAGTGTATAGAACTTTTTAGGTATGCAGTAGACATTCATACAACAACTTACGACAACTTCGAGTAAATAGCAATTATGTTTATTTGTTTTGCCCAGGTGGGAAAGAAAAGATAGAAAAACAAGGACAAATAAAAATTTAAAGCTATGAGAAAGTGTACTGGGACCTCAGAAGAAACTGGTTTTTTTTTCTCCAAGGACAAAATCAGTGCTTAGTAAGCAATGATTAAAAAACATTCCAATAATAAAGCGTGTTATTGAACAGTTAGTGACTTTTCAAATGAAAGGGTCTAAAGCCACTACAGAAGCTGTTTGAAACTGTCTTCAGGAAGAGCCATAGATTAAAAGACTATAAACTACTAGACACCTCATAACAAAAGAGAAAGAGGAAGAGACACACAGTTGATCCCAGAGGAAGATAACAAGACCAGAGAAGGATTCCCAGCAGGAGTGCAAACTTGGGGTGGGAGTTAGGGAGGCAATAATAGGACTGCAGGAAGGGAAAAGGAAAGAAGACTAGATAAATCCAAAATATCAGTATCCTGCCCTTTCAAAAGCCCAAGTTGATATAAGCAAGTATATTTTATAACTAATTTGCCTTAGCTTCAGCTTGATAATATGTTTTGCTAACAATGCATTACCAAATGCCTTTTTTTTCAATCAAACTAAAGAGCTTTTTCTAAAGATATGCTCAGTATTTTCCTCCGAGACACATTTCCAGACAGCCTGTTTCTCATTAGCTGGAATAAACGGGAGTATGTTTACAGCACAGCACCAGACTTAAAAGAATTCCTCTTTTTCTAGGGAAGTTGGTCAGGGAATTAGCAGTGCTGTAACTTAAAGGAGTGAATTTTAGTGCGCAGCTAATGACATAAGACAGAATATTGGTTCAATCACATATATAAGATCTTTCCAAAGCAAATTGCATAATTCTTTGTGACACCAATAGACTTTTGTTTTGAGAACAGGTTTAAGCAGCTATAACATGAAAATTATGCCAAGTAAACATAAAGTAGTGATAAAAGAAATTTGCTCCACAAATATTAACTATGGGCAATATAGAACACAAGATATACAAGGTATTCTCTTAAATAGTTTACAGTCTAGTGACTAATACAATTGTATTAATGAAATTCTTAGAAATCACTCTTTAATATAGAGGAGTATTTTTTAAGTAGAACTTAGAAGAGTTTAGAAAAGACACCCCAGTTAAGTCAATCACAAATAATAGGGATTTTTCAACATGCATTAATTATCAGAGGGAAGTGATAGAGCACATTAAAAAATTTGTTAATGAAAGAATATTTGCACATATTTTTACTGTTGGAAAATACTTCTCAAATGTCTTGGCTGGCACAATCAGTCAAAAACAAGGGAAAATCCACTACGATTTATGCAATCACATTGTATTATCTGTTCTATCTTCCCTTTGTGGAGCTGACTTCACTGTCTGTCTACCAAATCTGTAAGTGTAAGGAGAGCGAGAAATTCAGGCAAAAGACAATGTGGATGGTTTACAGGTAAGTAATTGGGACTGTGGTATTCTATAGTCAACAGAATATTCTTTAGAATAATATGACTAAATCTTGCTTTTTTTGGGTTACACATAAGTGTTTACTATTTTTACAATTTATGATTTACTGTAATATATTTTGAAGAAGTTTGCAATGCAATGACTTTAAATAAAGAAAGGAAATACCAAGAATTTTTAAGGGACTATATTTTTACTAGTGACTATGTTTAATAGTAAAAGTCTAAAATATAACTGCTTTCGCAATATTCTAAGGTTCCTCTGCTTGGGTTTTAAAAGATGATACTGAACTAAATCCAAAAGAGAACATTTAATCCAAAATATTATTTATTTACAAAACAGCTTATTAATTGGTTAAGACTACATGCTATTCCTACATAGTCATACGACTTTAGCTTTGTTATTCTTAAGTTTAAACTTTTAAATTTTATGCAAAACAGCTATTTTCTGGCTTTTTAAGATGATTTTTTTAAACAGGAAGTTACATTCAGATCAGATTTCCTTTGGTTGGAATCACCAACAAAACTTAGCCCAAAGTAAAAATTTCATAAAGTATAACCTGTCTCTTGATGTCTCAATAAGTTCCCTTGTGGGATCCAAAATATACACGCTTTATGAGAAGACCTCAGCGAGGGAAAGGAACTGCCGTAGTCGTTCAGTACAAAGAGAAAAGTTTATTATAGGGTGACTAGATTTTTTTATACTAATTATTGTCGTCACTGTTTTTTCTAACTAAAGAACAATATTTTATGCATCTACACTATTTACCGAATTCTACCTCTTGTGGTGTTCGTTGGGTCTCAAGATAGAAAAAAGAAATTCTCCAGAATATGTTTGGCACATGCGAGGGTGCAAAGAGAATAGAGAAATAAAAGTGAGAAAGAAAATATGACCAGAGTACTTGGTTCCACGGGAACAGGGCTCAAGCAGTCCGCTCGGTGAACACGAGATACAATCATCTGGAAGTCATACAGGATAAATAGCTCATCGGCTGTGTGAACGCCACAGGACAGTATCTCGTGGTGAAAGCTGAGGTGACCATAAGCTCGGAATGTAGCTTTTGAGAACAGCCACTAGAAGATGACAAGGTCCCAGCAGCATTCCCAAGAGGAGAGTGTTTTGGAGAAGGTACAGACGCACTCGTTTTATGAATGTTTGTCAGGTGGAGCGCTTTGATCAGAAGGTGGGAAAGAAATCTTGCACTGAAAGAAAGAAACCTTGAAGACGCTAGGGCACGTAAATAGCTAGTCTGGCAACTATCACCAAGAGCAGCTTGGCTGGATCTAAATTTAGTAGGTCATTATTTTCCTTGCATTACTCAACAACAAGGTCATTATGTTACAGAATTTATTCTGAACTGTTTAAGTTTACTTATCTTCACCTTCTACCATAAACAGAGTCAAAGGAAACCATGAAATTCCCCCTTCCTTGAATTTTAGCAGAGATGTTAGAAAAAGCATTTTCCCCTCCAAATTATTAATTAGTAGGATAATATAAATTATTGAGAGAAGACTGGGTGATCTGGGACCTAGAAAAACACATGGTTTTTGAAGCAGCTGGACCTGAAGCAAAGGTCTTTTGGTTAAAAAGAATCATCTTTTTACAACAGATAAAAATCCACTTAGCTCAATGTCATCTTTTAAGCCACTTGAAAGTATTTTATCATTTTAAGTGATACTGACGCCATCTCAGTGGTTTGTAGTATATTCAAAATATTGTGCAGCCATCACTATGGTCCAATGTCCAGCATTCCTGAAGGAAACCACCAAGTCTATGAAGCAGCCATTCCTGTTTTCTTCTCCCTGTGGTCCCCATGGTCCAACTACTTTGCATTTGGCCAGTCTCTACATTTGCTCATCTCTGGATTTGTCGATTCTTGACATTTGATATAAATAGAAATCTAACAACATATGACCCTTTATTTCTTTTTTATTTCAATTAGCACAAGTAGATGTTTTCAAAGTTCATCCATGTGGTAGTATGAATCAGTACATCATTCCTTTCTATGAGTAAATATATTTTATACATTCATGAGTTGATAAACATTTGGGTTCTTTCTACCATTTGGCCATTGTGTATAATGCTGATAAGAATATTCATATTCAAGCATATTTGTCTATTTTTATTTTAGTTTTTTTTTAAGATTTTATTTATTTATACATACAAGAACCATGATAAAGGCCAGAGGTGCAGGGGCTGAGAGTATTCGCCAGAGACAGAATGGGGAGCAGAACAGGCAGATTTACTGAAACACACTGCTGAGGAGAGCAGTGGGCGAGGCAGGAGAGGTCTGCTGCACCATGTGGGTTCCCTCCCTGGCCGGGGATAGAACTCCCACTGTAGTGACTGCTGATGCTTCATAGTGTGGTTATTAACCCTTTGCACTACCAGGGAGACTTCTCTTTGTCTAATTTTAGTATAGCCACTCCAACTATTTTGCCAATTGTCTGCATATAATAGCTTTTGCCACACTTTTGCTTACCAGATCACTTTGAATTGAAAGTGATCATAATTTTTAACCTATTTTGCCAATGAAGTCTTCTAAATAGAGAATTAACTCATACACTTAATGCAGATAAAAGATCATTTACTTCTGATATTTTTCTGTTCATTTAAAATATCTTAGGCCTTGTTATTCTTTGAGCCCATTATTGCTGCCTTCTTTGCAGTAACTAGATATTTCTTTGTGTGGCATTTTAATTCATTTGTCTTTACTTTTATTATATTTTTTGTTACTGGAAACCCTTGGCATTACAACTAACATTTTTTTTAGAACAATGTAGTTTCATATAATATCAACTTAGTTTTAACAGTATAAACATTTTGTATTTATTTAGTTCCTTTATGTTCTTTTTTGTCACAAATTATTTCTTTATACATAGTAGTCCATTCACCTAAGTGTATAATCATTGTTTTATGTAGCTGTTTTTAAATTAAATAGGAAAAAATAAGTGTAACAAACCAAAGATACATTTATGCTGACTTTTATATACACCTACATGTTGACCTTTACTGGTGTTCTTTATTTCCTGATGTGGATTCAAGTAGCTTCCCTCTATTTCTGACAGGTTCCCTTTAGCACGTTTTGTAGGGCAGGTCTATTAGCGATGAACTGTCATTTGTTGCAATTGTTTATCTCGAAAATTTTCCCCCATAATTGTAGAATAATTGTGCTGTTTTTAAGATTCTCTCTGTCTTTTCTTTTCAACCATTTCAACATGTAACAACTGTTTTCCATCATTCCTACTTCAAATTTTCATTCTGTTCCATTTTCTTTCTCTTCATCTGGGACTACCATTATACTTATGGGTATGCTTTATGATAACTCAGAGGATTGGTTGAATTATCTTCATTTATTCATTTTAATTTAACTTTATTTATTTAAATATTTATTTATGCATACAAGAACTGAGATGTATAGGTCAGAGGTGCTGGGGTGAGAGGATTCACCAGAGACAGAGTGGGGAGCAGACTAGGTGGATCTACTGAAATACACTGCTGATGGGAGCAGTAGGCGAGGCAGGAGAGGTCTGCTGTGCCATGTGGGTCAGCTCCCTGGCAGGGATCTAACTCATGTTGCAGTGGTTGGCAACAACTGGATAGCACTGTGTCTTTAACCCCTGTAACACCAGGGAAGTCCCCATTTTAATCTTACTAATCAGATTTGATTATCTCAACTGACCTATCTTCAAGTTCATTGATTCTTTTCTTTTTTCAAAAAAGGATTTATTTATGCATATAAGGCCAAATGTATGGGGTTGGGGGTGGTGAGGGAGTGAGAGAATCCGCCAAAGACAGAGTGGGAAACAGGACAGGCAGATTGACTGAAACACACTGCGGAGGGCAGCAGTGGGTGAGACAGAAGAGGTCTGCCACACCAGGTGTGGTCAGCTCCCTGGCTGGAGGCAGGGGTTGAACTCGTGCTGCAGTGGCTGGACTTTTGCTTCATAGTGTGGTCCTTAACCCACTGCACCACCAGGAAGACCCACTTCATTGATTCCTTTCTCTGCCTTTCTTTAATTCTGCTGTTGAGCCCTGGTTGCGAGTTTTCCATTTTAAATATTGTACTTTCCAATTTCGGAATTTCTATTTGGCTCCTTTTTATAATGTTCATGTCTCCATTTTATCTGTTTCGTTGAGACACCATCCTCTTTATCCATTTAAATAAATTTAAAATAGGGGACAACATCTTTTTGTGTTCAGGTCAGTATCTTGGCTTCTTAAGGGACAGTTTCTAGTGCTGTTCTTTTCCTGTATGTTGGCCTATGTAATGACTTTGTTTTCTACTGTTTCTATGTTTCATAATTCGATTTTGAAAACTGGACATGGAAATAATGCAATGACAACTCTGAAAATTTGACTTTCTTTCTTCCCCGGGATTTTTTTTCTGCTACTTATTATAACTGTTTTGTTTTTGTTTTTGTTTTTGTTTTCTGAATTAATTTCTTAAAGTCTGTATTCTTTGTTTTGTTTGGCCACTGAAGCTTGTCTTCTTTTAGCTTTAGTGGTAAGCTCGTGATGGACAGTGTTTTCAGGTAGGGGTGTGTGTGTGTGTGTGTGTCTCGTGGGCCGCATATTTAAACCACAGCCAGCTTGAACTCTGCCTTAGCCTCCACTTCTTGCTTGGTCACATCTTGGAAAATAGCCAGGGGTGGGAGTTTAGGTTCTTCTCACGTCCTTCCTGAGCAAGTGCATAGCCCTATGTATAGGAATGGTCTTGTAGATACCCGGGAATATATCAGAGCTTCCTAAAGGCCTTATTTCACAAACATGTCATTCCCCAGACTTTCCTTCTAGGCTGTTGCATTAGTCTATTTTTTACCTCAACTTTGATCCATTGCCCCAGGCAGCAGCAACTAATATATTTGCCTGTAAATGTTTCTGATAAACATTACCCTTTTAGCTAGTCCTCCAGGGAGCCATGATACAAGTCAAAACAAACAACCACAATTCTTTGCAAATGAGATCCTTTCTGCTCTCTCCAGTCCTGGCACTTATACCAGGAATGTGGGCTGTTATCTTCAAGGCCACCGCCAAGGTGGTGAGTAGGGAAGGGGACCAGTGTAAGTTCAAACATCACAAAGCTGTGTGTTCTCACTGAGATTCAGCCTTCTTTTTCTTTATTAAGCATTCCACTGGTTGCTGCAAGCTATTGGTTAGATTCCAGATTTCTGAGAATGTTGATTCTGATAATTTTTGCCAGGATTTTTGTTGCTTTCATAGAGGGATGGAATTTTTAATTCCTTACTGGACCAGTTTGAATTGATTTGAGAAAACACTATGGAAAACAGCAATGTGTAGGATAATTTGCCATTTATTTTCTAAAATCAGTCACATAGTCCAAAAATGATTAAAATATATAGTACAAAACAAATATTTCCAGCATGAATATATGCAAAGTATACAGTAGATTCTTGTCTCAAAATCATGCCAAAGATAACTTTTTGACCTAGATTTCTGACTACAGTAGTTCATTGCTGACAACATTTTGTGGATAGAAGATAAATAGCATGTGTTAAGAAAATATATAAAAATTACTTTCAAACCATTTTTACCATTGCAGCAATTCATTTATTTTATTTCTATTATCTCATTACACAAAAAACTATAGAAGTTGTAGTAATGAAGAAATTAAAACTTTATATTAGCAACACAGTGTTACAGGCATTCTTTAAAAAAATTTTAAAGTGTTGCACCGTGATACTTCCATAAGTAGTTCCCTGACCTTATGTATTCCGTTCTCACCTTTGAATAAAAGTATTTTTGGAAAATGTGCAAAGATATTTTGGTAAAAAATATAATAAAATTAAAAGCACTGAGCTTGAAAGAACGTATACTGTTCATAGTGACTAAAACAATAACAAAACCCAAAAACTTCCATTGTTTTTGCACTATGCATTTGATGCTTTATAATTTATAGTATGAAAACATCTATTAACCCAACTATGATGAGCTTTTACATATTCATGACAGAAGGTGTTTGCATTTTCTAGTAAGAGTTTCTGTTTTCTTTTGGGGAGGGCAATGGAGAAGGAGGGAGCAAATTTAACTTATTGCCATGTCTCAGACTCATAGCTGGACATGACCTCGTTAGAGTACATATAGAACTTAAATATCCTCCTAGATAAATATCAGACTAACATTATGTGTTAAAAAAATTAAAGGAAGCATATTCTGCATAAGGTTTAAGAGGGTGTGTCAGTGTTCTAGAAATATGCATCCTTAAAAGGCATGACCCTCCCAACTCTCTCTGCAGTTATAGAAGTGTTAGAATTGTGCAGCCTTTTCCATGTCCTCCTATCTAAAGCTCTTAAAAATTGTTGCAACCTTTTTTCAAATATGAGAATTTCTAAATTACACAGAAGTTGGTCTCATCCTTTGTTATACTAAGCTACTATACCTTAGTTTTGTCGGAACTGAATTGGGGAATATCATCTTGTGACTAGAAAGCTTCATTCATTACCTACCTATCCCTCAAGGTAGAGAGCATGATGGCATCTTAAAAGTCACTTAGGAGTGGAAGCACTTTGTTTTTGTACTGAGAAAGACACATGCCTAGTACTCTCATTCAGCATACACTTGCAGTAACTAAGAGACGGACAGTACTCACATAATACTATCTTTATAAAGAAGAGGGACGTACACTTTCAATAATGCTACAGAAAGAAGAAACAATTAGTCCTTCTATAACAGCATGTTCTGCCATTTACATGGATTTCAAGGCATATATCCAAGCTATTTTGAAGTTTAACTTTTGAAGTTTATTTCTATTTTTATATTACTGGTTTTGTTGTTGACTCCCTCATTATATTGTAACAGGGTGGTCTCAGGAAAAGGGGAAGTTCCTAATATTACAAATTTCTGAAGACAGGGACTTTATAGGGTAGAGTTTTTAGCTCCCAAGACAAACACTGCATTCTCTTTATATGACTTAGTGATGTGAAGGAAAGGAATTTATCTTTGTGGACCACCTTGCATGGGGCACAAGAGGCACTGGGTATGCACTCATGGGTTCAGAAAACGACTCTGCTTTCATGCACTTTCCATTTTAGTGGAGAAAAACTGTCAATGACTTTGAGCTAATTATAGACTTTAAACTGAATTTGAAACTAGGCAGGGTTGCCAAGAGCTGCCCAGGACAGTTAAATGATGATGGGGGTGACTCTGGGGGGGGTGGGGGTGTGGGCACCAGGAGGACTAGCAAGTAAAACACAGCCATGTGGGATTCTGTGCCAAGCCTACACATCCAGCCCCTGGCAGCCAGGAGTCTGGCCCAGGTGACAAATGATGGGGAAGAGGGAAGAGGTCTGGGCACGGCTAGGGAGCATGGTAGGCGAAGGGGCTAAAATGTGCAGGTCAGATGAGGGAACCCTGGTGGTGGGGTAGGAGTTTAGACTTTCTCCAAGTGTGATGGGAACTGATTAACATGTTTGAAAACCATTTGGTGACATTCTTATTTTCATATTTAAGAGCATTTTGGCTTCAGTGTGAATACATTTTACGGGATGCTGCTTAGACTCTTGGGCTATATAATGAAATGTCAGAGTTTGAGTGGCTTATTGACATTTATTTCTCACAGTTATGATGGCTCAGAAGTAAGACCAAAGCACAGGTACATTGGTTGTCTGGTTTTCGGATGTCCTGCCAGGAAGATGGGCCAGAGGTCTCTGTAGGTTTTATTTTTATAAGCACATTAATCCTATTCCTGAGGACTTTGCCTTCATCACCTAATCACCTGCTAATGCTTTGGGGGTTAGGGTTTCAATTTACACATTTTGAGGAGACACAAACATTTAGTCCATAGCAATACTCATTTGAACTGGCCTCAGATTTGTGTGCTTTCCCTTCACATTCTAATGAGAGTACGCCACACCCTAAAATTCACAGAACCAGCAATAGGCAGGGCTCTGATTCAAGTTCCAGGTATGTTTTCTACAAAGCCCTGATCTTTGATAAGAGTTGACACTCCTATATTGATTGCTTGTTGCACTTTGTCCTTCAACTTTAAGGCAAAGATGATGCACATGCCATAATGGCATTGAAATGCCCTCTACCCCCATTGTGTAGATAGACAAAATACTTGCTCAGTGAAGTATGAATTCCAGGTTGGCTTGTTGACTTTGCAGAAGTTTTCACATGCTTCTGACAGCAGAGAAATTGGAGTCACCAATCTACCATCTAAAAAATTCACCCATCAGCAACAAAATGCTTCTCCACTGATCTTGCATTTCACTGTAAGCAAAATCTAAATTTTCATGGAACATCCACAATGTTCATAAATATTTAAGAAAAGACTATACACCCTAATTTTACTGCTGATACATCTTTTCATGTCCCCATTAAACATGGATGTCTTGTGATAGTTCTTGTAGTTAAAGTGGCAGTGGGTTTGTCACCAAAATCATGTGCCTTATGAAGATTAATGCCACTTGGAGGAAAGGCATTCAGTGTATGCTTTGTAGCACTCGACTTACCTTAACTCTGAACACAATTACTTTGACACTGATATAGTCGGGACTATTGTCTTTGCATTGCTAAAGAACTATTTCAAAATATGATATTCTCTTTAAGAGACTCTCAGACAAAATGGGAAGTAAAGATATCTGGGGAAAAGTTAAGTGTCTAGAAAACAAGATTAGCTTTCCTGACTTGATTTTTAGAAAGGCAAATTGAGCTGAGACATTTCAGCATTGACAGTTTTAGAGAATTGCACATTTTCTTTGCTTTACAAACTCTAGGAGTAAAGGTTTTTCTCTCATGTGAGTGTAAGTGCTAAGTCCAGTACCAATAATGCAACTTGATCATAGTTCAGGGGGAAATAATCTAGATTATTTCCTAGAGTTCTTAAATGAAAGCTGTCCTTATGATTAACTACAGGTAACATTTTACCAGTTTTCTCAGTGTATATAAATGAGAAGTAAAGCCAACAGTCACTGAGATGGCAGTACATCATGTTCACATATTTTGCTGTTTGAATGATCACTTAGCGTAAGTGTCGGTGGCAGGTAGAGAGTTTCCAACAGCTACGGCAACACTTAGGGGTCATTAAGGCCATTACTGCCATAGAAGAGTCTAGTGGTTTCCTTTAAAGACAAGAAATAGTTGATACTTGATACCTGTATTTTAGCTCATTTGTTTTTAGTCAAGACCCTGTTTCATTTTGTAATATTTATATTTAATAGATTAAGAGAACAAGAAATATCAAACTGAATACGCCATCCTTTTGAATACAAAAGTCAAGGTAACTATGGGCTATAGATAGTTAGTGTCTTATAATGGACAGTTCAAGCATGGACTGTCAAGGTGTTACCTGACTGAATGTAAAAGAATATTGATCCAAAAATACATTCTAAATTCTCTGTCACTCTATAATCATAAATAAATCCTTAAAATGAATTAAAATTAAAATGAATTAAAAATTATATTTGTCAACTCAGGTGTGGATTTAATTTATCCAGGTAAGAAAAGATCTATATCCAGTGTATTTCTTTAGCATGTTCGATTGAGTCCAGTATGTTTTCTCTTTTTGAATATAATCATTGTTTTTTAAGGATTTTATTTATGCATACAAGAGCTGGGGTATAGGCCAGAGGCATGGGGCTAGGGTAGGGACAGGTGAGAGGATTTACCAGAGACAGAGCTGGGCACAGAACAGGTATATGGACTGAAATACATTGCTGGAGGACCAGCAGGCAAGACAGTAGAGGTCTGGTGCACCATGGGGGTCCCCTCCCTGGCTGGGGATGGAACTCGTGCTGCAGTGGCTGTGGAAGCCCCACAGTGTGGCGCTCAACCCCTTGCACCACCAGGAAGGCCCCGATTTTATCATTTTTATCTGTAACTCACTTTGTCTGATCAAGGTACCCCATCACTACCAGAGGCTGAAATCTCACTTTTGTATTTTAATATGTTACATGGTAGACTTGTTTATTGATTAAAGAAACACTTATTCAGATATAGTGATAGACATTAAAAAAGACAACGTTTCTTTAAGGAATTCCAAGCGATTTAAGATCATTTAAAATACAACAAGCTGGAGAGAGCCTATTAAAAAAAATCATGCAAACACATGTGGACAGCATCTTATGGGTGATGAAGAGCTGTGGACATGATTTAAGCCAATGAGAAACAAGCAAATGTGGGTTTTTGAAAGACCAATGATACGGATAAGGAAATACAGAGGAAAATCTATGGGTAAAATGATGAGCTGGAATATTTGGAGAATTCATACGTATTTGGATTCAGAGAGGCAGGAAGTACAAATTGGGCACTGATTTTGTTATTGAGTATACATAAAGGTGACTTGAAGGCAGGTTCCATCCCAAGTTTGATTATTAAAAACTTAATATAACTTAAGTTCTGAATATTTATTTCTTCTAAGCATGACTGGTCCAGCTCTCTAAATATGCTAGTGCAATTCCTTGACATGTGAAGCAGCGCTCCTGTCATCTGTTGTGCACACAACACTAAGCATGTAGGGACTCGGGCATCTTAGAGGTCCCATTGGAAGCCTTAGTTCATTGTTGCAACAAAGTGGGACAAAAATCATAGAGAACTGCTGTGTATGGTTTCAAAAATTGTAGAAAATGCAAATTTATGCATATTATAGAGAACAGATCATGGTTGTCTGGAGGTGGGAGAGCAAAAAGGAGTGACTCTATAAAAGCTTTGAAAGTGATAGATGAGTTTCACAATTTTGATAGTAGTGATAAAATGTCAGGTAGATACGAATGAATATACTTTTAAGTTGCATACTTTAGATGTGCAGAATTTGTTTGCCAATTATATCTTTTAAAAGTTCTTAAAATTATAAATGGATAAATGAATAGTAAATTTGTTTTCAAATTTTTTGCTTGCCTTTAATTAAATTCAGTACACTGTAATATTCTGCTACAAAGAAGAAAATGAGTGAAATCTAGTCCCTGTTTACAAGCTGGTTATAGTTAAGCAAGAAGGCAAAGGTAGACCAAATATAATTTTTATCAGACTAATTTGAAGAGAGAGGAGGGAGGTGATGGGAAGAAAGAAGAGAAGAAGGAAAGGAGAATGTGAACTACAAGAAGAAAGAATGTGCTTTGTTTAACCAGAGAGGCAAGATATACCCTTTGGTCAAGTTTTCATTGAGTATTTTTAATCTACTAGACACAATGCTAATAATTGAGAAAATGCCCTTTAAGAAGTAAACACAATGAAATGAACATATATTTAGATAATGAAATACACAAAATAATGGCTATTTATTTTTATAGTGTGCTATAACACAAAGAAGAAAATAATTCATTTTAATGTGCTAGAAAAGAAGATTTGATGATGACCTTAAAAAATGTATTTCAATGAGCATCAAGACTGGAAAGAATTGTCCTTCTTATGGAATGAGCAAGAAAAAAATGCCCTAAGGTGAGATAGTTTATGGGTAGTGGAAATTCTTCTATCAGGGTTGGTAAATAGTATGGAAAGTTAATCCAGAAAGGTGGGGTGTGTTACTACCTGAAAGAAGTTGCAGCCCATGGAAAGCAGTGGAATCAATTCTATAAGAGTACGAATCCTTAGAAGCAGTAGTGTGACTGCCAACTGTTCGAATCAGTTATGAGATGGTTCATGAGTAAATAGTTGTTATAGTGATTACACCACTCAAGTTTGTAAACGACATGTTTTTAAAACACCGATATTTTCCCATAATAGTAGCACACTAATTAACTCCAAAGTTCCTTCTCGGGCATGAGGGCTGGATGTGTGATAACACTTGGTAAGTGGTGAATTTTCAATTATTCTTGAACTAACCAAGGAAACGTCAAAAAAATGAAATAGATGATGTTATGTGACTTACAGCAGGAACATTTTATATGAAAATATACATAGAAGGGGAAGAATCATCAATATAAATAATGGGAGGTAAATTCAAAATCAGGTGCAAAATTCCAGAATGTATTCTGGATAGGGGAAATAGATGGAATAAATACAGGAAAAATTAACACATGAAAATAAAAACAAAATGGCTTGAAGACATGTGATGTATAATTTCATGAACTCTCTTCTCTCTGTCTCTCTCTCTGTCTCTGTCTGTCTGTCTCTCTCTCACACACACACGCACACACACACACACACATTTATCAGCATTCTGAACCAGGCAGTAGGGGGCAGTGCTTAGTCATCTGCTTGCTGGAGCTGAGTGTGTCAAATGCTCCCTCTAAAACATCAAACTCCATAGCCCACTGTCCTTGTTCATCTATTCTAGATCATAATCATTTCTATGCCAAAAGGTTGTTGGGAGCAATAAATGCATTAGGCTATGTAAAATCCATAAAGACTTGGCCATACACATAAGTAATATACAACTATAAACTGAAATTTTACATCCATTTGTGTCATTTAAATTAAAAGGGGAAATGGGGAAAATATAAAAACATAAGAAATAAGAATTTATAATATCATGATATTAATAACAGACAACTGTATCCTTTTATTTTTATTACTTTAGCAGAGGCTAAAAACAATTCAAAATTAACAGGGAGAAACTAACCCTTGACAGGAAGTTTTAAGTAGATCAGGGTAGCAAGTTGTAGCTCTCCTGTTTAAGAATAAAGGGTACTCAGGTAAGAAGAAAAAAATCTGTTACTTTACATATGGATTATTATCAATGCTCTAGCCCCAAATGCATGGAGAGGCTATTAAATGCTAAGTATTGTTTTATGCTCCTTACCAACATTAGCTAATGTAGTGTGCACGTAAGTCCCATGTGGTGAAAAGGTCACAGGGGTCACTGGGCTAGAGCAGGCAATCAAGACTTCCCTCCACAGTAAGCCTTCTTCATAAGGTCTGCGAATGCGAGACAGGTCTTAAATACAAACCATCTGTTCTTTGTTCCCTTTCTAAATCTTTCCTCCATGAGAGCTTGTTTACAGATGTTATCTCTGGGCACTGGTCCTTGAATGCGGTTTCCGTGGAGGCAAAAACCTTTCTTTCTAAGGAGTTTTTGACTTCGGTTACCTGTCTTCTTGTGTTGTCTTCCACATAAAAAGTCAACTCATGATTGAGTCCAACTATGGGTGAAACCAAATAGTTCACAACAAAGGGCTGACATGAGCTGGTTGGCACTTACAGGGAAATGGGGTAAAACAGAGCTTTGGTGTTATTTTTGGACAAGTCGCATAGACATTTCTTCCAGTATTTGAGTCACGGCAATGAATGACTAAAGATATAGGAAGCGAGGCCCTCCCTGGTGGTGCAAGGGGTTAAGCACCACACTATGAAGCATCCACAGCCACTGCAGCAAGAGTTTGATCCCTGGCCAAGGAGGGGACCCACATGGTGTAGACCTCTCCTGCCTCGCCTGGTGCTCCTCTCAGCAGTGTATTTCTGTCAGCCTGCCTTGTTCTGCTCCCTGCTCTGTCTCCAGTTAATCGATTAACTCTTACCCTTCACACCTCTGGCCTGTGCCCCAGCTCTTGTATGCATAAAATAAATAAATCTTCTTAAAAAAAAAAGATACAGGAGGCAGGTTTAGAGCCCTTGTATGTTCACTGGTTCAGACAGAGCAATCACCGGTTAACTATCCAGAACCTTGTCTACAGCAAAGAAAACAGCTACAGAGGGGAAAGCACTTATAGACTCGAGGTCGCCCTGGCCAGCAGGTGAGGCACAGAGACCCAGGTATGTACTCTCTAAGTTTAACTGTTGTTCAGTGGTCAGAATTACCTGATCATTTCTTACCAATGTGGCTTCTGCACTTTTTAAAATAATATCTTTTCCAGACAACAAAAACAATCAGAGTTTTAGGCCACATAAAGACTGCTTGGGAGAACAGGAAGGAAATGCCACCAGACCTATTGTTGATAAGCCTGGTTCTGCCCCCTGTGCCCCTCATAGAGCTGTGCCAATTTTGTTCAGTGTTCACCCAAAATTGGGGGAGACACACCCAACTTCAAAGGGAGATGTGTGACATGTCACCAAGAGCTAATTTGGGTTTAAAAGTACTATTATCTGTCTCTTGCCTCCCCGAGACTCAAGGCCGATGAGGACAGTGTCACTTCTGGGTAAACAGCAAACTTTGTGCAGTTTTCTAGTAACGATTCTAGTGCCATGAGGCTCTTTACTACCAGAGCGACAGGATAGGTTGGGACTCCCCAGACTGAAAACACAAATTAAGTAACCATTTTGCTACTTTGAGAATCATCTACCCTTCTGGCAGACAAAAGTTTTGCTCCCTCTTGAAAACTAACAAATGCTGAATGGAACATTCGAAATCCATAGCAACGTGGCATGATGGCATAGGCCAGGCGTTACTGTTCATGGGTGCCCTGGGGCGAGGGGCATGGGCTTTACAGTTGAAGCAGGAGCAGATGGCTCGTGCAACCAGAGATGAGCTCCACAAATTTAATAAACTTGTCTCACCCACACTGATAAAGTAGAGTGATCAATTTGACCTCCTTGGAGCAAGTAATTTGCAAGTTTCCAACTAAAGTTTTCTAGTGACTTGAACCATTCTGAAGGGACTAGAGATCCACCTTAAATGATTTCTTCAGTCACTTTTCACACTTCAAAACAAGTGTTGTGTCCCAAAGCATCCATCTGTAAGTGTCTGAAGATGACCGTTATCAGATGGAACTAAGGGAGCCTGTAGATTTTGGAGAGGCCCTCCCTTGGAATAGCTTCATTCTCAGGAGCAGATTATGTGTCAGGGCTTGAGATTGATATTGAAGTGCCCATGTCACGTGAAAATTTGCAAGAGCCTCTTTTAATATTCAAAGATCCCCCTTTGGAGTTTATGAAAATGGGAAATTAATGAATGCTGGAGGGTAACTTGGAAGAGTTCTATTGAATTCCCACTTTCTCTTTTCTCTCCTTAGTTTCCATCAGGGTTGGAAAGCCTGGAAATGGCATGATATTTCCTTCCAGGGCTTTTTTGGACAGTAGGTTCCCTATGTCATAGGTAAGGCCATTCAGAGAAAGTGACGATAGGACAGTGGTCACTTATGCTCCCAGATGGACATCTAAGTTTCCTAAAGTATGAAAAGTATGAAAGAGCTTCTCTCTGAGTTGTCCCAAGTGTTCATCTTTTTGTTTGTGTGATGCATGCGGGCACAGAAAACATTCCAAAGATGTCTCAATTTTGTTTTCCTGAATTCTGATTTTACTATAGAATTTACTAAGTCAGACACAGGGTATTCACAGTACTTTTTACACTCAATTTTATTGTGAATGAGGTTCCTAATAAAATAAGGCAAATTCATATAGATCTGAGAAGCCTGATTTACATGATCCTGTCACTACTGTGAATACCTTTGGAAATTTCTGCTTAACCTGCGTAGGCATTAGACAGTCTATGGAAATAACCAGGGCAAATATACCTAGAAAAGAAAGCAAACATTGTAAGAAAAAAAATAATAAACAATCATTAATGAAAAAAATAAAAAATTTAAATATCTATAAAATTTGAAGAAATACAAAAAAATAAATTCAGCTCTGGTTAACTTTAAGAGGAAATTCAACTTTTGAGTCACTAACTAGCCCAAAGGAAGGAGAGCTAGTCAGAAAGAATTTTGGGGTTGGGATAACAGACGGTCCCAGGAAGGAAGATGAGGAAAAGGAGGATAGAAGCTTGAAAGCTGTATCTTCTGCAGATGTCAAAGAGACATAGTCTTTCATGATCTTCATTTGCCTCTTGCAGATTACTTAGAGAACTGTGCACTCCATACTTCTACGATGAGTGTTCCTGTACTGAAGCAAACAGGTCTTTGAACGTTTGGAACTTTACTCCCTTTCCCATTCTAAAGCATTTGTGAAATGAGCAATTTTGTTTTTATGAAAAGTACCCCCAATTTGCCACTGAAATGCTAAAGTATTTTTGGTGTCAAATTATAACATTTAGAAATATGTTCAGCAGTATTAATTACAGTATAAACATACCTAACAGGCAAGAATCTGGCCTGCAGGCGACATGAACTTGAGCTTCATCTGAGACAAACACAGGACAGTCTGGAAATCCTCAGGCATAGACCAATCCTCACACCTTGTGTTCCGGACTCTGGCTGGTGACTCTCCCACTCGGGTAGTGAACTAGACAAATGGGATGTCCTTGGAAGAGGTAACGTCTGGACATGAACTTGCTGCTGTCACTGACCAACAGCTAACAATGAAAGAACAGTGAGGTAAAGTATTGTTGCTTGCAGGAAGGCAGTTTTCTTTCTTCAGGGACAAACGTTTGCAAAGCTGATCAGAATGAAAGGACTCCTGAAAGGGAATCTTGGGGAACACGAACATTCAGCACTGAGTGGTTTGGTGAGGAAAATGTGGAACTGATGTCTAATCAGAGACTCACCCACGTTTCTGGTCTTCTGTGGTTATCACCATTTCTGAATTGAGGATGTTGGGCTTCAGCAGCCAGGGAGTTTCAATAGGATCTCGGTGGGACTTCCAGTTGTTGAACTCCCCCAAATGTCACCAGGAAACCTTTTGATAAACAAAGCTACTTTTAGAAGAACTTTCTGCTGTTAGGAGTGAATGCTGTTTTCACAGACGGCACAGAGCCTCTGAAAGGTGAGACAGAAGTAGAATAATTGTAGGACAATGGGGTCTGGACTCAAATAGCTTAAGGGGGGCCTTTCAAAGTGGGAATTGAGTAGTATTGGATAATGTTCATGATACTTTCTTTAGGATTGGCTGCACAGATAAATTAGAATTTTGATCAATGCACTGTTGCCCGATGTGAGATTACTATCTTCCTAGATAATGATTTGTGGGCACTTCCAGGAGGAAACAGTAGATTTCATGGTTAGTATTCCATCTCATCTTTCCCTGACTAACATTTCCTAGAAGAAACAACTGAATCACATTGACCTTAGTGGTGTATGATTTTATCATGCCATACATGGTATCAATTCAAACTATATTTGAATATCAAAAAAGTACAATTTCAAATAAAAACATCAGAAGTTTTAAAAAATGAATATTGTACCTTACTAAAAGGAAATTAGATCAAAATATATAATCAACATGAACATTTCAGATTAAAAAGTAGAAACAAATTAAAGAAAAAAGAACTAAAAAAATAAGAGTTTGGAACAGAAAATAAATGAACAATTATACTAAGATTTAGACAAGTCACTCCCAAACAAGATTTCAATATTCTAACAATAAACTCTAATATCCCAAAAAAGAGACTACACTATAATCTAATAATCAAACATATACAAAGTCACAAGGAAAGAAAGTCTCAATGTATTTGTGAAGCCAATATAATTGATAGAAAGTTATAAATTCATAATAACATTTTCACATGACTATAAAAAACTAAATTAAAATATCTTTTCAGTTAAAGGATAAAAAATAAGGATATTAAGATATATTTGCAACTGCTTACCAAAGAGAACACAAAAGGCAAATGTGGTTAATACAGAATTTAGATCAAAACTTACTTTTAAAATGCATTCAGCAGAAAATAGAAAGTGACTGAAGAATGTTTTTTTTGAAAGTAAGTTTTAGAAATTCTGCTTACAACAGGACCTGTATGAAACTAGTGATAACACTCAAAAATCAGGAAAAGAAGATGCTTTTAACAGTGCAGGTTAGCCTTCTGAGGCTGTTGATTTTTTTTTTTTCACTCAAATATATCTGTTGCCATACTTCCTTTACTAAACATGGTAAGAAGGTAACATTTTCAAGCTGAAGAAAGACTGTATGTGCTTATGGTTGTATTTCAAATAAAACAAATAATAATTAACCTGATGCATTTTTAACAGATTTTGATTCTGTTGCTATGGCAATCTTCACACTATGGAGGCCCCAGGGACCCAGACTATGGCTGAGGTTCTCAACTAGGTTGCCTCTTAAGATCGTAATGCCCAAGTCATACTCTTGACCAGTTAAGTCAGAATGCTTGATGGGACACTCGAGCATCTGTGATTCTGGAAATTGTCCTGTCTCCGAATGCAAAGCTGAGAATCTCTGTAATAGGAAATAGTTAAATCCTACCCCAGGCTGTTCTTTACTTTTCCCTTTACAGCTTTATCCTTATCTGAAGACAAACAGACAAATGGATCCAGCATGCATAGAGCAGAAGGCAGGGAAAAGAATAACATGCAGGCAGCGTCAGCATCGCAAAACATTTCAACAAACTGGGAGGATGGACTGACTGACGGAGAGGCTAGAACTTAATGAAAGTACATAATAAAGCTCCAACTGTGGGCACAGTAAAGCAGCTTAACAATGCAGGGCAATGAAGACATGAGCAAACAGCAGCACCCTCGCTGATTTGGCTGCCAGAAAGTAAACTTCATTCAGCTCTCCCAACTGCAGGAAAAAATGCATAGTATCTGGAGAAGGAACAGCCTGTCCGCAAGCTGGCTGGAACGCTGTAAGCACTGAGTCACTCTCTGAACACTATATTCTACAAAGAATGTGGAAAAACTTAGATTTTGGTTGATGAGAGATCTTGGAGGTGTCATACCCAAAGAGGGGTGGGTGGGGAGAGGTGATTAGTTGGCAGAAAAGGTATCTGCAGAAGAACATGACATATTTTCAAGATAGCTTAAGAACTCACAAGTGGGAGCTAGATTAAATTTATTGCGTAAAGACCAGAAGTCAAAAACAAGGGATAGAGATGCAGAGACACACTCCAGCGGCTGCGCCATTCAGAGCCCAAGGGTGTCACACAGAGCAGAGGCTTCCAAGTGATGTGCGCTATTGAAGCTTTCAAGTAAATGATGGTTTAAGAGTTTCAGACCTTGAATTAGATAAGACAGTTTCTACTCATAGAAGATTTTATGGATCTATAAGATGAGTGTATTGAAATGTAGCTCAGGAGTAAAAGCGCACCTTTTCATGCATTTCTGTCAGCTGTAGTAACCCGGGAGCATGGTGGTCCCCAACCTGCTCACTCTGCTCCCAGAAGGCAGACAGGCCAAGGAGACCAGCCAGCACTTCGAGCTGCCTCCCCGAGATCCTCCAATGGGAAGTGCAGTCACTTTCCTGCAGATGTCACTTCCTACAATCTGCTCAACACATGTCTCTCTTCATCACTCCCTTCCTCACTGGAAGCCAGCTTCTTGCAAGAACCCAACTCCGTGCTGTTCATGAAGGGGGTGACCCGTCCTTCCCCAGGGCCAGGCGTTCAGGCACCCAAAGGAGTCATTAGCATCTTCCCAAGAGCAGGCGGCTTCTGAGAACTGTGGTTGTGGCTTGCCAGGCAACTTTACGTTACCCAGTTGAAGGGAAAGAGAGAGAGAGTGAGTGTGTGTGTGTGTGTGTGTGTGTGTGTCTCGGGTGTAATCCCTGGCTCCCAGGTCCCGCCCGGGTCTGCGCCATTGTGAACACTTTCTCTGGGAACTTCTAGATCTCCGGGGCCCTTTTCAAAGTTCGAGCAGGGCGCCGAGGGCGCAGCGTGCCTGGAGCGGGACAGGACCCCGGGAGCGGCCGAGGACAAAGGGTCGGCCCCTCGCCCCACCTCGGCCGGCCGGGTGCCCGCTCCGGCGACCGCCGCCCCCCGAGCGAGCCCGGGAAGGGAGGGCCGGCGCGCGGGGGAGGGGGCGCCTCCGGGAGGTGGGGCGGCGGCGGGGCGCGGGCGGCGGGGCGCGGCGAGCGCTTCCGAGGGCAAGTGAGAGGGGAGGGTAGCGGGGCTCGGCCCTTTCTCTCACATAAGCGCAGGCAGAGGGCGCATCAGTCATGCCCTGCCCCTGCGCCCGCCGCCGCCGCCGCCGCCGCTCAGCCCCGCGCGCACGGAGGCGCCCGAGCCGCCCCGCTCCCGGGACTCGCCGCCGCCGCGCGGGCCCCGCCGCCCTCCCGCCCGCCGCTCCCGGCCCGCGCCTGTCGGCCGCTCGGCCGCGCGGCTGGTCCCCCGCGGGCAGGCCCGGGAGGAGGGGGCCGAGGGCTCGGCGGGTGCGAGGGGTGAGCGCGGCGGGCTGAGGGCGCCGCGCCCCCGCCCGCCCCCCCGGCCGTGAGCCCCGCGCGCCGGGAGCTGCCCGCCCGCCCCGGGCGCCCCCTGGCCGGCGGCGGAGCCCGCGGCTCGGATGTCCGGTTTCCTGTGAGGCTCGTACCTGCCACCCGTCGCCGGCCGGGCACGGGCAGCGCAGCCACCGGCCGAGCGGCAGCGCCGAGCGCGCCCCCGCCGCCCCGCCCGCCGCCGCCGCCGCCGAGGGCACCGCCGCGCCGCCGGGGCGCCCCGCCTGCCTGCCGCGCCGGCCTCCCGCTCCCGGGCCGGCCACCATGCCCGGGCTGGGCGTCTGCTCCCTGGCGTGTTCCCTGCTCGCCGCCGCGCTGCTGCCCGGTCCGCGCCAGGCCCCCGCCGCCGCCGCCGCCTTCGAGCCGGGACTCGGCTTCTCCGACGAGGAGCCGGACGCGGGCGACGCCAAGGTAGGTGCGCGGGGGGCGCGGGTCGGGGCGCGGGACCCCAGGACCGGCGGCGGGCGGAGCGCGCGTCCCGGGCAGCCGGTGGCCCGGCGTCCGCAGGCTCGGAGCCCGGAGGATGCGCGCCTCCCGGGAGAGAAGTTTGCGGCGCTGCAAAGTGCGGAGTTGTCACTAAGTCGGGAAGCGAGTTCCGCGGCGAGGGAGCGCCCCGACCGAGGGGTGGCGGCGCGGAGCCCCGAATCCTCGGCGGGGCGCGCTCGGCCGCCGCGAGCGGGGTCTGGGAGCCGGCGCAGCCCGCGGGACCCGAGCGGGGGCTCCTTGCGGGGGGGGGGGCTCTGTCCGTTCCTGGCGGAGGATGGGGCTCGGGAGCGTCTGGGGCTGGGGCGACCGGCGAACCCCAACCGTCTCTGGGGTGTTCACGTTGTGCGCAGCCCGGGCACGGGGTGCGACTTGAGAAAGAGTGCGGAGCATTTAGTAGCCGGGCTCTGAGACTAAAGATTCACTTGAAGGGGGTCAAAGCGAGATGCCACCATGTCCGCAAGCCTGACTCCTGCTTCATCCGCTCTGCCGTGTTGTTGCATCTGGTGGTAAAGGCAGAACGGAGAAACGAGGCGGAGTTTGGGCTTTTTAAAAATTCTTTAATGAGAGATGTTGAACTCTTTGCCAAGAACTGCTTCTAAGCTACTTTTGCGGTATCCCAGTGTTCAAAGAGGAGTTACCACGTGTGCCTTCTTGCCTAGTCCTCCAAAGAGCACATGGACATATATTCACCTCCAAAGTTCAGATACTGACTTGGTGAACTCTGAAAACATTCGACACACCGTGGGAAGTCTCAGCTCAGACACTGCGGCCTCTTGCTGGAGTTGGACAGCAGTGGCTTATTTCAACTTATGGCAAGTGGAGAAGACCCCCGTAGTACTGTCAACGTTTAGTTGACTTTATTGATTAACATATGCTCACGTGGAAATTAAATCGCCTTCCCAGTTGTATTTTTGACATATGCTTTAAGTTTCGGAAGATCAGTTTAAGTCACATAGATTGGCTTGCATTTAAATGGGGGGGGGGGTGTTGGTTAAAATATCAGAATTTGTGGTTGTGTGTAGAGCACAAGGAAAAAACCTTTTGAGTAGAAACACTATGTACATTAATTTGCAGGACACAGTGCATTATATAAATTGTAAAATAATTTGCAACACAAATGCTTCCATTGGTATAAATCCTGCGTGAGAATGTTTCCCTGTCCTTAAATGCCACAAAAATGTAGCATTTGACCCCCTAAAAGTTTCTTGTAATGTGAATGCCTGTTCACTTTCTTTTTCTGTAAAGTTAAACTGTTAAAAAGCATGACTTAGAAAGGTGACTCCTGGATTTCCTATGATAACTTTAGTTGACAGACAGTAAGAAAGTGTCAATAGGAAGTAAAAAGAGAAATCTTTCCTGAGAAGCCAAGAACATCTATGGTGGTCACTCCTGCTAGGTCAGATCTGAATGAATGTGTGTGCATGTATGTGAGAGAGAGAGAGTGTGTGTGTGTGTGAGAGAGAGAGAGACACACACACACAGAGAGAGAGAGAGACAGAGAGGTGTCATTGATGGATAAAATATGCCCAAATTGTCTTCTGTGATGATGTAGTCTGTTTTTCCTTTTGTCATGAAAATCTTTATTTTTGTTTGCTTTTGCTGTGTAACCATCTACTGTATTCAGTGTGGTGAATATGGGTCCATATCCTGTATGGAATGTGGATTCTTTTCTGCAGGGTGGAATGTCGCTTTAAGTCTTGTGTGCATAGACCACAAGCAGCATGTTGCTCTTGTCCTAGTGCTCCCTGTGGTTGAGTGAGTTTGAGGAGCCTGTGTCATTAATGCTGTCAGTGTCATCAATGCCTTCAGTCTAACGATTAAGTCCCTGCTTTGACACTTGCCAAGTAACTGGTCCAGAGACTCCTCCCTGTTTAGATGTAGCTCCAGAGTGGAGATGATCGTTCATTTTTCTGTGAACTACATAGACCGCAAGAAGAGATAACAGATTTCAGAAGAAGATAAACAGAAGACACTAAATATACGTAATCCACAATCAATACAAATTTGTGTTTAAGAAGATTTTTCCTATTTTAAAAAATACAAAATAACTCACAAACTTAGGACCTTAGCCATCTAGTCGTTCTTCTACCCCCAAAGTCATGCCAGAAATTGGAGGTAAAAAATAACCTATGAAAATAAAGTCTTGTTTTTTTAAATTTATATTAGCCTTTATTAGGTTTATTAAGTTTTTGTTTTGACTATTCCTACAAAGTTTCTTTGAAGTATGCTTGTACAAGCAAAGTCTCACATGTTAAATAATTAAACTTAACTACCAGGATTCATAAAAAAGAGAAGATAATTTAAAATTATCATCCAAAAATTTTTATTGCCTTGAGTGGTTTACAACACTGCACTGGTATCAGGGCCTGGATAGGTTTGCATCTGCTCAGATGTACATCACCACACCATTTCATTGCCATTGGTGGGAATATAAACTGGTCCAGGCCCTACGGAAAATAATATCAAAGTTCCTTTTTTTAAAGACTTTATTTATGTATACAAGAGCTGGGGTACAGCCCAGAGGCATGGGGGTGGTGGTGAAAGGATTCACTAGACACAGAGTGGGGAGCAGAACAGGAAGATGTATTGAAGTACACTGCTGAGAGGAGCAGCAGAGGAGGCAGGAGAGGTCTGCTGCACCATGTGGGTCAGCTCCCTGGCTGGAGGTGGAACTACTGCTGCAGTGGCTGTGGAAGCTCCACAGTGTGGCGCTCAACCTGGTGAGCCACCAGGTAGGGCCCTTGAGGTTTCTTAAAGTATTAAAAATAACTCTATGAGCAAGCAATTCCATTCTTTGGAATTTTATCTGCAGAACTCAAAAACACTAATTTGAAGGGATCAGTGTACTTCTTTGTTCACTGAAACAGTAGTTACAGTGGCCAAGCCACAGAAACAATGACAGATTAGTGGATTAAGAAGATGGGTATATGTGTGAGATGGAATACTATTCACCTAAAAAAAGGATAAAATTTTGCCATTTGCAACAAGATAGGATTGAAACAATAGGGGATACAAAAGAACTGACAAAACTGAATCAAAACAAAGCCTAGAAATGTAACTGCAGAATTGAAGAATGGGCACACAGGAGCAGGGGTTAAGGACAAAGGGGGAGGGGGCCTGGTGGTACATAGTGAAGGGATATGAATGTAAGTGATCAAATTTCATCCAACTAGAGAAAACAGTTAAACCTAGAAAAAAACACTATGTTTTTAAATGCAGTCACTCCTATAAAAGATTACGTAGAGTTCATTTGGGTTGGGTAGAGTTGAAGAGTGGTTTTAAGAGAAAACTTAGTTTATAGTTTTAAAAAATAAATAGTTCATATCATGAAGTATACTTATGAAACTTTTATTGCAAAAGTAGTTTGGACTGGTAAATAAAAATATTTAGATTCTTACATATGTTTTAGAGTAATAAATGCAAGATTATATTTCACATTTAAATGCCTTTGTTAAAGATCATACTCAACCAAAGAAAACTTAAAGATTTAGAGACATGTGAATCAATTGAATAATCTGGAAGAGCAAATATTATTGAATAAATAAATATAATTATTTTATGTAAATAACTGTAAATATCCCTGTATTTACAGTTTAAATATGGAAATATATTAGCTTAATGTCAACATGAATTACTTCAATGAGCATAGCTATTTTTCATTAACACAGTAAAAGTCCATATGGTTTACAGTGATCAACACAAAAAGCTTCCTAACAAAAGCAAGTAGTTTACAACATGCCAGCTTTTCCTTCCCCATTGTTTATGATTTTGCATACTTTTGTAGTTGTTTGATTTTTTTATTTACTGTTTCAAATTAATCAGTGGCAATAGTTTTCAAAATACATCTGTGCCAACAATGTACTTTGAACACAAGTTATAGCAGTACAATGTGACAATGCATCAGAATTCCCTAGAGGACATTAATTGTTCATCTTCGGTCCCCTATACCAGTCATATCTCTGGGCTTGAGTCTAGGAATACACATTTTTAAAGGTCATACTAAGTTGTTCACATACACAGTGACTTTTAGACTCACTGATCTATGCTGTATAACAATGACTCATTTCATTGGTTTTTATCATCTTCATTATGTAATTGATGAGCTTGCAAGGTAACCTATTAAGCCTGGGGCATCTTAAAAGACATGCAAATTTTTTTGCTTTTCCAGGAACTTAGAATTCAGGTGGAAAAAAATCATGCAAAAAACTACTGGGAAATATTAACGAACTACTCACTGAGCATTGCCTACAACCTGAAGCTTGAGTGAGAGAGATTAGAGTGGGGCCAGCTAGACTAGGTGTCTTGAGGAAAGAGCAGAGCTTGAGCTGTACCTTGTGAATTTCCAGCAGGTCAAACGAAATAATCTGCTTCATGTATCTGATGAAGTGAGAAGGCGAGGAAGTAAGTAGAACTGTTTGAAGCTGAGAGTGAAGATTCTCAAGTTAGAATAATTTGGTAGGGATGGATCGAGTCACCTTGTATGTAACCTAGTCAGTTTAAGTAGAATAGTGTTTGGTGGGTCATGGAGGGTTATTCATGATCTAAGTACCCAAAAGACAGATAGTGAGGAAACTATTGAAATCATTTATGGGATTGGGAGTAGAGGTCAAAGACTTTTGTTGCAGCCATAGTCAAGTTAAAAAGCAACAATAAAAAAAAAAAGCAGCAGTAACAGTCTAGATGGGGAGTGATGATAGAGCATCATTGCAGTGTCTGTTTCTAGGGAGCAGAAGAAAGAGCTGTTAGAGAGGAAGAACCCAGAGATCTGGGGACTGATTAATAGGAAAGATAAGGAAGTGAAAGAAATTAACCTTGACCTCAGTGTTTTAATCATAAGAAAGTGTTGGTGCTACTTGTATGCTTAGGGCATTCCAAAAAAGGGAAGAGACTGGTTCCCATGAATGATGAAGACGTCATTGCACAGATCACTTAAGATTTACTGGGGGAACTTGGGTGAAGCAAAAGAAGCTGTACAAATTTATACCTCATTCAAGGAAAATAATTGTCTAGGATCAACGGGACTTAAACTGTGTAATATTTGAGCATTTGATCAATATGACTACAGCCCCTAAGGGAAAATTAACAGTATGTGTATCCTATTACCCTGCATTAAAATTGAAGAGGTAAATTTTATTCAAGTGAAATTGGCCATCAGTGTGACTGGAATATTTAGCCATTTACTTAGAGCCTTCTTGTGCTTCATGGGGAAGCACCCATAACATTTCCCTACCATGCTTCCAAGTCCCATGCTTTTTGGCAGCAGTCAACCATCAGTCTTTACAAAGGAGGTTCAGGACTAGGGAAGTGTGTCATGTTTGTGAAAGTGGAAACCTCTGAACTCTCTTCACCTCCCGCTGCATCAATTCACGTTAGACTCTGGGTGGTGTTTGACTCCCTCCTCTCTGAGGGGGCCAACCACTGCTTAACTGAATGAGTGGAGCCTCATCCACTTTTTCTAGGTGTCTGATTCTACAGTTGTGATGCTTACATGTTTTCTCAGACACTGTGATTGTTTGGTCAACCTCTTATAAGATATTTTTGTCACAACTCTGCATGCTGTTGGGGATTTATGGCTGTGGACATAAAATCTCTATTCATCCTTCTTTTTTGTTCCTAGTTCTTTGCATATTTTCTTATGAATTGTGAACCAACACTTGGGAACTGTTCATTTGTTTGCAGGAGAGTTGTCAAAATGGCTTCATGGGAAGCAGTGACTTACTGCTACCAGCGGAGTATCTTTAAACTTGGTGGATCGCTGTTCCTGGCCCGCTTAGTTAGTCTGAGAAGGGTGGGGTGGGGGTGGGGGGATTTGGAAGAGTCCTTCCTGCCCTTGCAGTGTGGGGCTTCTTGGGAAGGAGGACTGGGCCTCCTTATCACCTTTAACTGTATGGCCCAACCCTCCCAACCTGGAGTGCTGCGTCCTCTCTCACTGGGATGTTTTGGGACATAGGAGCTGGTGTGGAAAAGTGAAGATTTCTGGTGTTCTTAGCACAGGTGTGGCTGGTGGCAGCTGCAGGCATCTTCACAGGTTCAAATACGCCCCTTCCCCCATACCATACACAGCTCATAATGTGGAATAGGAGTTTGCATTGTGTTGACTTTCTGTCTGCAACATCCTGAGAACTTCTGTGTTGTACCTTATCCTGAGAAAGAAACTTACTGGTAATTTTGTTTTTCACTGCACTTCTATGAGCTAGATATTAATTGGATTTCATTAAAGAGTTACCCAGAGGGGCCTCCCTGGTGGCACAAGAGGTTAAGTCGCAGCACTATGAAGCATCTGCAGCCACTGCAGCACAAGTTCGATCTCCACCCAGTAAGCTGACCCACATGGCGCAGCAGACCTCTCCTGCCTCTCCCACTGCTTCCCTCAGTAGTGTATTTTAGTCAATCTGCCTGCTTTGCTCCCCACTCTGTCTTTGCTGATTTCTCTCGCTGTGCCTCTAGCCTGTATCCCACTTCTTGTATGTATAAATAAATAAATCTAAAAAAATAAAAAAGATAGTGACACGAGGAAGAAAATGTCTTAACCATAAACAAGAGTAAAGAATTTTGCCTCTTTTCTACTTTTAGAAAAGTGAGGTATTGAATCGAGACTTTCTAGGTTTGTGAAGGACCAAAGATAATTTCTCCCACTCACTTATCTTTCCATTTACCACTCACAGGTCTGTGGGATCCTCCTTTGCAACAGCTCTTTCTTCAGTTCCCACCTCCCTTACTCTGCTTCTCCCCAGGCTCCTTCCTACTGCAGGTTCTAGACTGGGCAAGGAAGCAGTGGTCTGCGGGTGGGGCCCAACTCATCTTTTGAGGTCGTTTCCCCTTGGTGGGACAGTCGGTATTGATGTGAACTTCCTTCCACTCTTTTCCACGGGGAGTGTGTTGGCTAAAGACAGATTATAGATGGCCTAATCCATAGCAGTACTGGAAAAATGATCACTTACTAGAGCCCTAACAATTCCTGAACTAGAGCCTAGAATTCCTAATGATTATTCAACAATTTTCCCTTTTTTTTTAAATGATTAGATATATTTAATTATATTGGACATCATTTCCAGTCCCCAGGGATTTCCCAGCACCATTTTACCCATGCACCATTACCTCAATCCCTGGTGCTCTTTCTGCCCTCATCCAGGTCTCTAACCCCAACTCCTCCCCCCCTTTGTTTTATCTTTGACCTTTTGTTCTTGTTGTGTTTTTTTGTTTGTTTGCTTGTTTGTTTTTGGTTGTAATTGTTCATTTCCTTGAGCTCTCTTTTTTGTTGTTCCTTTACATTCCTCCTAGAAAGGAAACCATCCAATATTTTTCTCTTGCCTTCTGACTTATTTCACTGAGCATGATTCCTTCTAGCTAGAACTTCAGTGAAAGATTGAGATCTCATGCCAAAGGACCTTGGAAGAATAACTGTATTTGCATAGAATGAACTGCCTGCTGACAGAGCATTTCACCTCTTCAGTTGCCAAGCCTACAAGCATACAGCAGCATTTCACCTTTCACGGGATTAATTTTTCCTGTAGATACTCATTGCTAACTATGAGAGAGATCTACATTTTGTGGCACAACAACTTTGGAAGCCCAGGTATAAATGTTATAAATAGTGAAATAAGGTATCAGTGATTTTCACATTAGAAAACTCAGATGAAGCAAAAAACTTCATGCAACAAGAGATACTAGTTCATTTGATTTTATAGTCTAATGCTAAAATTTGCTATAAATATTTTAGATTTGACCATGTCATAGTTTCTACTGAAATTTACTCATGTAAATTATTCAGGTGGTTCCTAGTCTCAGTTGATTTACTTTTTTCCACAGAGTTCATAGTTTAACTCTAACTGTTAGAGAAAGAGATGATATCTATATAATTTGCTTTGTGAGGCTTCCGTCATGGAATCAGTCAGATAGATGACTCCAAGTGCCTTCCACTGGGGGAGCCTCACCCCCTGGCCCTGCAGTGCCCTCATGCCTTGCCGGTGATAGGCACTGAGATTTGTTTCCTACCATTCAGAAATTCAAAAGTTCATTCCACAAATGACTTAGAGCTATAAGCCTGATGTGATCTGATATAAAGCTACATATTGATCCTCTAAGTTTGACGATTCCTAACATCACTGTAGAAATAGTAATGTATTGATTTATGAGATACTCCCATAGTCCCTGCTTGGGGAACGGGAGATATTAAAATGTGTGTACCATGGGTTTCAAGGAAAATTCTGAGATCTGGAGCTCATACCATCCTAAACCTTGGAATAAAGGACTGTCTTGTCGAGCTGTTCCTTTTCCGACCTAGAAGAAACAGGAAAGGGAAATGAAGGGACTCAAGGAGACCTTGAAGATACTCCCAACTCCACTTTACCCATTAATGCCCATGAGTGCTTTTTTTCTCTGGATTCCCATAGTTAATGTCACCTCCATTCAGAGACAGTTTAATCAGTTCTCATGGGTGACAACTTCCAGTCTAAGCAGGGAATTGCAAAGCAGTGAGTGGTAAAAAAATGTTGAGAGTGATTCCTGTCTTTAATAAACATAATATTTTTCAAGAAGCAAAATTTTAAAATACCGAAAGTGACCAAATATATCAATCCAGACAATTTTGCCAGAAAGTCTCATGATTTACCATCACTTGTGGCGCTGACTGCTGGAGAGACATAAGTGGGCGGGAGAAAGATAAAAACGAATAAATGCTGGTTGTAGAACCAGGAGGGTGGACTGTTTTAGATATGACAGGCCCTCATGTAGATGGAGTCATGGAGTTTTGGAAACCAGGAGAGTAGAAAGTGTAAGAAGCTAAGGAGCAGGAACTAAGCTTGCATTTGGATTGAAAGCCATCGGGGCCACTGAATATTCTTTTTTAAAAAATATATTTATTTATGCATATAAGCACTGGGGTATAGGCCAGGGGTGTGTGTGGGGGGTGAGAGGATGCAGCAGAGACAAAGTGGAGAGCAGAACAAGCAGACTGAAACACACTGCTGAGGGGAGCAGCGGGAGAGGCAGGAGAGGTCTGCTGCGCCATGTGGGTCCCTCCCTGGCCTGGGATCGAACTTGTGCTGCAGTGACTGAGTATGCTTCATAGTGTGGTGCTTAACCCCTGTGCCACCAGGGAGGCCTCCCCACTGAAGATTCTTCACTGAGAGGCTGGAAACAGTGTTTCCAGAACTTGATCTGGCATCAGGGTGAGCACTTATCTGCCAGAGCAGCACAGGAGCTGGGCCAAAGCTTCCCAGAAGCCACTTTCCACTTCAGGCTCCCTGAAGATGTCTGCCGGTAACCATGTTCTGCCCCTGGCCGGGCAGCGTGGCCCTTGAACGCCTCTCTGTGCGCCTGGTGTCTGATGATGATGACCGCGATGATCACTTCTGTGTTATGTAAGCAGCCACCACTGTACGATCTGGAAACATTTATAAGTCTATTAATAACAGACATCTTTGCTATTACAGCTTGCATTCCAGACAGAGCAAGCAGTGTAAACAGTGGTCATGTTCACACACACACACACACACACGTTCACTCACCTCTTAATGGTTCTTCAAATGGTCACTCATAGATTTTGTGGTTTTTTTCTTGCCTAGCTAAATACTTTTGGGCAATCCCTTGGGGAAAAAAAAATTGTCAGTGTAGGGCCTCCCTGGTGGTACAAGGGGTTAAGTCGCAGCACTATGAAGCTATCAGTAGCCATTGTTGCCTAAGTTCAATCCCTGGCCAGGGAGCTGACCCACATGGCACAGCAGCAGACCTCTCTTATCTCGCCCTCTGCTCCCCTCAGCAGTGTATTTCAGTGGATCCACCTGTTCTGCTCCCCACTCTTTCTCTGGTGAATCATCTCACCCCCAGCACTCCTGACCTACACCCCAGGTCTTGGATGCATAACTAAATAAAATAAATCTCTAAAAAATATATCAAAATGTATGAGGTTAGATTCGCCACAGTTCAGTCACTTATTTGTAAGTCAGCTGGCAGTTCAAAACAGAACAGCGGTAACCCTAAAGTGTGCTAGCAATGCCTTTAAAAATCTGCTTGTATGTGTTCCTGCTAACAGCCAGACAGGGAAGAGGGTGAAAATGAGCAGTAAAATAAATAGTACAATTAGTATAATTATAATAGTATAGTATAAATAGCATAATAAATTTGTTTTGTAGCTATTATTGTAATTTTTTAATGTAGAGGAAACCTTTATTCAAACTCCAAAGACTACTTGCAAAATGGATATACAAAACAGGAAGTATTCATACATACAGCTTTGTGCAGATAACAATACTTGAGTTTCAAAAGCAGATTTTTCAATACTATTAGTTTGGTGGGGAGGCAAGGAGTATTTTGGGGGTAGACTTGTAAAGATTTTATTTAGCCATTTATTTTGTAAATAAATAGTTCCCATTTTCTCCACCTGTATACAGTAGGAATGCATGCAGGTCTAAGTAGAGAAGGCTGGAAGCAAAGCTGGCTCTTTTTCTGACTGCAGAAGCTGCGTTTGCTTTGCACAACTAGAAGAACTCACTGTCAGTATTTCATTTTCACTCACATGATGTCACTTGCTTCGGTGACATAACTCAAGCCTGACAGACAGAACAGTGGATGAGAGCTGGGGTTCAGGGACAACTGTCAGTAATGACAGCCTGGTATATGAATTCGCATTCTGCCTGTGCCTGTCTGCCTCTGCCACTTACTACCTGTGTGACCTGAACAAGTCATTTAACATCCTTGTGCTAACTTATATGTAAAATGAAGACAATTAATGCCTTCATAAGGATCTTTTAAGGATTTTATATATAGGCAAAATAACCAAAGTAGGATATACATAATAAAATGTGGTCTGTTTGTATTTCTTAGGCTCATGGCTGGCACAGAGAAATCATTCTATAAATATTTGTTAAATAGATAGGCTGTGGGCCTCCCTGGGGACCAAGGGGTTGAACGCCACACTGTGAGACTATCTGCAGCCACTTTAGCATGAGTTCAATCCCTGGCTGGGGAGGGGACCCACATGGCACAGCAGACCTCTCCTGCCTCTCCCGCTGCGCCCTCAGCAGTGTGTTTCTGTGGACCCACCTGTTCTACTCCCCACTCTCTCTCTCTGGTGTATCCTTTCACCTCCCACAACTCTGGTCTGTGCTCCAGCTCTTGTACGCATAAATAAATAAAAAAATTTAAAAATACTTAAAAAGATTGGCTTCATTATCAGAAAAATACCACAGATATAAGTCCAGTGTCCTACATATATAAAGTAACTAATATTCTTCAGAATGATTCTCCAGCACCTTCGACCTAATTTATTACCTGTTTCTTATTTTAAGTTTCCTTCCAATTTTCCTGATTGGTCAAATATTGGAACAGCATATAATACTGATGTTTGGTTTTGAGAATTGGGGGAAACCCAGGGAGTTTGAGCACAATTGGGGAGAAGCTCCTGTTATAACCACTCAGAAGACAGTTTCACCTCTCTGTGTGCTGAGTTTTGTGTCTTTCCTTAGGGATAACAGCGCTGGTCTTAATACCCCCAAAATGAGGAGTTGGGGCTGTGATCTTGCTTTAAGGTGTTCCAGACTTATCACTGGGTAGAAAGAATTTGATGCACAAACATGGATTCTTCAAGTTTAAATATTTCAAGTTCAGGGCCTCCTTGGTGGCACAGGATTTAAAGTTTCAGCACTATCAAGCTATTGGTAGCAACTACAGCATGAGTTTCATCCCTGGCCAGGGAGGGGACCCACATGGCGCAGCAGACCTCTCCTGCCTCGCCCGCTGCTCCCCTCAGCAGTGTATTTCAGTAGATCTGCCTGTTCTGCTCCCCACTCTGTCTCTGGTGAATCCTCTCACCCCGTATACCTCGGGCCTACACCCCAGAGATACATCTTTAACTATTTCAAATTTAAATTTCTATTAAAGAAGTGGGCAATTGTTGCTACTTTAATGTATAAACACCTTAATCTTTATATTATTAATTGGCATTGATTGATCACCAAACATCAAATATCAATAGTATATCTGGTGATTTTCATATCTTATTTCAGAACCAGAGCTGTAGGTAATTATGAAATTTTATGTTTACATGCTGCTGTAGTTCCTATTATAGTAGTCAAATTTAAATTTTAATGTAATTTTGCATTCATTCTTCACAGTATTTTTTCATTTTCTTACTCGTGTCTTTTTCCAAAAGACAGGGCTTTGCTTACTTTGGGGAGGTGAGAATCAATTTTAAAAACATTCCTTATTTAATATCCTTTTAGGTACAGAGGGAATATTCAGAAATCGATAGTGCTTTTGCCCCCAACTTGCTAAAATACTGAGAGTGATGAAAATTTTATAAAAATGAAGACCAGTGTTTGACATTGGGGTTGTTCTGGAAGGTTCTCACATATATTAGCAGGTGCCATTCTGAGGCAGGCCATAGTCCTCTGGGAAACTGACTGGGAACCCAAGAAGCTGCCTGCCACAGACTTCTCAGCCAACTAGTATTCAAAGGTTTAGTGCTTTTTTTTCTGAAATGGCAAAAATAATCACCTTACTTAAAAAGATGTGTTGGCAAAATCTCTCTAACTTTTCCTTAAGGCAATAACACATTTTCTCATTGTCTACACTTAAATGGAGTCTTTTCTTACCTCCCACTGTCCCCACCTCCTGAAACGGAGTAGAGCCATTCTGCAAATTAAATAAAGCTGACACCTGAAAGAAAATGGTCTGGTTTCCTTTTTCTGGAATGACCACACAGCTGCCATGAATTCTGTTTGCATTCCTATATTCTGTAAAAGCATTGTTATTTCCTCTCACTTAAAGGCCCCTGGAAGTGGCCTTTTAATATCAAATACCAGATGTGCTGGTGCTTTAAACCATGCTGGTTTACTTTACTACAATATCATTGCCTACATGAAATATTTGTAATTCTTTCTTTTTGTTTGTGTCTGTTGTGTGGATTCAGTTACTTTATCCTTTTTAAAGTCCTCTTCCAAGTTTATCCTTTGAAAAAATGGAACACTTATTTAGATTCATGTTTGCTTGTGGGTCATAACATTTATGACTTCCCTAAAAAACAAACTAATCCTTTTGTCTCAGAGCCAAGTTTTGGTTTTTAGATGATAGTGATTCATTGTTTGTTTTCTTTGAATCCTAGGTCTTTCTTTTAATTTTGGTGTCCCTTCTTGCCAAATTAGAATTTTATCAAGGCCAACATTTTTCATGAGTCATGACTATTACCCTTAAAATTGGGTAATTTGAAGCTGCTTTAGATACACACAGATTAAGCAAATAACTATGTCATAAATCTTTGTACAAGTGGTATATTTTTTTTTTTCTGCAGAAACATTGGTAGCCGTTAGGCCTGCTTACTTGGTGATCAATTCTTTTGTGCTTCAGAAAAGTGCCCCTTTGCGTCATGGCTACTTGACTGTGACATGGTTCCATGGCGGTAGCGGCATTTAGTGACACAGAACTTAGTGAATCAAAGATGAAAGTGAAATCAGTGTTACATTTTGTGTCACACCTTTTTGACAGAAAAGGTTCCTTCAAAATCTTAAAGTATGACACTTTGGTGTGAATTCCCCCAGTCACATTAAGGTCACTGTTTGAGGGCTTCTTAGCTTCCTCTTGCAGAAAACACCTGAAATTAAAATTTTACCTTTGTATGGAAGTTTTCTAAGTTAAAGATGCCCTCAATACAATTTTGATCTCATGCAACCTTCATACGTCTGTCAAGTGTTTGCAGTGTGGGAGGAAAGAGGAGACCGCAAACACCCGAGTGGCTTCAGACTTAGGGCGTGACACAGATTTTCTCCTCTAGGCACTGCATCAGGCTGATAAATTTGACTGCTTGTTCAAAAATTGAAATGGTAACCTATAAACTCGACATTTTAGTGCTAAAATGAAGTCTGTGATATTCAGATGAACTCCATGTCCTATCATTTGCACTGTTTATTGTACATAAGTTTTAAATACTTGCTTAGTGAATAGGTTAGTTATGAGTTTTAATTGACACCCACCTCTAAAATATCAAGGCATCTGTTGCCATTAGCCTGAACTTTAAAAGCTCCAGTTAAATATTTATGTGTGTCAAAATTTTCAATCTTTAATAAAATGTCATCCGGATATTATAAATGTGGGTTTGCATTAGATCTAATGCTACTTGAATCTCTGTAACTGCCTGCTTTCACGAAACAGCAGTACGTTGGAATTTTGTTTTCTTTTTTTTAAAGATGGACTTATTTATGTATGCAAGAGCTGGGGTGCAGGCCAGAGTTGTGGAGGGTGAGAGGATTCACTAGAGACAGAGTGGGGAACAGAACAGGTGGATCTACTGAAGTGCACTGCTGAGGGAAGCAGCGGGAGAGACAGGAGAGGTCTGCTGAGCCATGTGGGTCAACTCCCTAGCCTGGGGTCAAACTCGTGCTGCAGTGGCTGCAGATCACTTCTTAGTGCTAAGACTTAACCCCTTGCAGCAGCAGGGAGGCCCCTGGAAATTTGTTTTCTATCCATATTTATGTCCAGTGTTTTCCAAGCACGGTTTTCTTAGTCCAAGCTATTGTCATTTTAGTTCATTCAATTATTTTTTGCTATCTGGGTACTTTGCTTCCTCACTGATCAATCAGGGTGCTGGTCTGCCATATATGCGGTAGGAAAATTCTGCAGTGATTGCAGAATCCTGGTCCCTTTTGAAGGCTGTAAAAACCCTCCTGTTCCACTCCAAAGAGAAGTATTCCACTTGGTGACAGGCTCCTTGGGGCTCACAGATAAAATAACATACCTTTATAAACCAGTATTTCAGACAAGTATTATATAAATCTTCATTATAAATTGCACATGATTTTCTTTCTGTTTTTCTATCTTTTTACTCTAGTATAGTGTTTGACAGTTAAGTCTTTTAAAACACACTTTAAATTATATTTGCTCATTACAAAATAATTATGATCACCTCTGGCAGGAGGTAGTCATTGTTTAAACCACCCCGTATTACAGTATATTAAGGTTACCCTACAAAGAATGTTAACATTTATATTCAGATTAGATTTTCTTACATTAAAGTTCAATTTCAACTTAAGTTATCCTAGAAAATCAGCTTCCACATGTTCTGATGTCTTTTCAACTTGTCAAAAAATTGAGGCTAAGTTCCTACACATGTAGACTAGAGAGTGTTTTGGATCAGAGCAAATGGTTTGCAGTAGGGAGTTGAAGCATAGTGAAAATATATCTGGATTAAGTTTCGTTATCAAAACTTGACTTCTATTAAAGGAGACTGGCAATTAAGAGAGGAATATAGTTTACAGTGACTCTTGTATGTCTTTAACTGTTCAAAATAATAATTTGCTCTTAGGTCTGCATGTGTTAGTTAAAATTATTTAACAAGGTAATTCCTACTTGATTCAACATTTTATTGTAATAGATGTCATGGTACTAAATAATTTGGGATTATCAGGATTTGAGTGTATGAGAAAGAATGCATTTTTCCGTTAGTTAGAACATCTTAGAAACAGTAATTTTTCTCCAGTATCATTGTTTTATCTTGAAGAGGGATCTATTTACTTATTTGTTCTTTTCCTAAATGTTTTTCTTTTACTTTGTCTTTCTTGCTTCCAATTCAAAGTTTAGGCAAGTAACAAAAATGTTTTGTGACTTCCAGCATGGTTTAGATATCCACGTTCACCAGCAAATATGTCCAATGAGAAAAGGGGACTAGACATCAGCGGGTGAAGGCATTTTATCTTCTATTCCTCTCTTTTTTTTCCCTACTTATGCATTATTTTGATAAACGTGCAATATTTTTTATGATTATAATTGTGGGCAAAATAAAAAAAAACAAAATATTCACATTCTTAGGTATGACTTATTCTCTAGAATTTGATAACTTCAAACAGGACAAGCCAAAGAAGATATTTTGGCACTTTCTGAGTATAAAATCAGTATCTTACATTTACCAAAAGCAGCTTTTATAAGTGTATCAACCATTTCCTAATTTTATTGACAGTCAAGTAGCTATTATATTCTATATGCCATTGCTTAAAGCAGTAAATAAAATTAGAGGAAAACGAATAAATATTCCAAGATGGAAATCGTTTTATATATTTAAAACTTCCATATGTATATAATGATTCCCTTTTTTTTTTTTTTTAGGATATAGACATACACGTATAGATAAGAACTGGAATTAAGCAAAAATTTAGCTATCCCTTATCTAGGTCAAGGAAAGGATTATTCAAAACCTAATTAATGTTTTTAAAAATGGAATGACATCTGGAAATAGTGCAATACCAAGTAGTCAGAAGTGCCAAATAGTATCAAAGGATGAAATATTTTGAATGAAATAAAGTCTTGGTTATCCATAACCTAAAGTTAAGGATAAATATTAACTATAAATATGAATAGTTTGAGGAAACCTATCATTAACACATTCAAGTTGTTCACTTTGATATATACAGACGATAAAACCAAACTAAAAGAAACCCAAAACTTGTGTGAATGCTAAGAACTTCCTATTTTGCTCATAATTGCTGGGTTTCACACTTGGTACTTAAAAAGACAGTCCTTGAGCGAGGATCTGAGCCACAGGGGTCAGGGTCTGCAGAAGGGATTCTCCTGTGTCCCTCCTGCTGCAGCTCTGGAAGGTCTGGTCTGTAGGTGCCCTTGGCAGCATTATGAATATCACAGGACACGGAAGTACTGGTTCTTTTTTTTTTCTCATCACAGACTTGAAAGTGTCCTAAGCTTTGGCTCTGTTGATGCCTCTTCATTTTCTTCATGTATTTCAGAGTATTAAGTGGGAAATTTTTTAAGTATCTGGCACCATATGATGCCTGAGATCTTTGTACCCAGTTCAAAAACTTGTTGGCCAACTTTCTTTATAGCTAGTGCTGCCATAGGATAGTTCTGGCCAATGAAATATAATGAAATCTAATGGTGATTTATGGGGTAATTTTTGCTTTTCTGATAAGGCACTGCCTTTCTTCCTGTTTTATTCCTTGGAAATCAGAAATTGCTTTATATTTTTTAAAAAAAGTACTTTATGCTTATCCAAAAAATACTTTTAGATATTATGGACTAAAATTGTTGGAATTCTTGATAAGAACTGGTGATCATGCAGTGATTTTCTAAATTTGGGCTATCGTGTCTTTAATTTGTTGGCCACGGAGTTAAGTAATTTGTATCCTTATAATTCAACATTCTTTGCCTTGCTGATGCAGTCTTTTTAAATATTATGTGTATGTTTTGTAAATATTTTAATAAATTGTATTCATAGCCACATATCAAATAAATATAAGTTCTGTTTATGAAGGAGACCATGCCTTTTGCTCCTTATAGCTGTGAGAAGTGCTAATAGCTGGGAGTGACCCCTGACCATCTTTCACTGTTTAAAAAATTGTAGCAAGGCACAACAATGAGAGAGACTTCTCTCAGCTCTAGGGAGAAGGAAGTTCAGTAAGCTCACAACTGACAGGCTAAGATGTGCAAACCCAAAATGTATGTTCTTATTTTCATTCAGACTAATGAAAAATTAAACACCTTGACTATTATGAATCATGATGGATTGTAGGTTTTCAGGAGCCTGTATTTGGCACCATAGTCATCAAGATGGAAAATTAGGAAAGAATGTTAATTTAAATTTAAAACAGCTGGAAATACAATCCACAGCATAGGAACCTATCTTCTCATCTGTCAACAAGTGCTTACAGATGCCACATGAACTGTTTTAACTGCCATTATAAAGCACAGTGGAATGTTTAGACATGATTCCAAAAATGTGATTGGCTAACATACAGAGATTTCGTCTGCCCAACACACATTTAAAATATATACAATCCCTTCTACACTGATAAAGTTTCAAGTTAACATTCTCGGGGATTTCCATCAAATATTTCCCATCCAGTAATAAATAAGCCATAGATAACTTTTGTTTGTTATTTTCCCTAATGGTTTATTTATCAACACAACACATTTCTCTTTCAGTTAATGTTTTTCTCCACTGTGAAATTTTGAAATTGGAACCCATAGGCCAAGCTGTAGTAGTTTCGAATGAATACGATTTTACCCTTGACAAGCCTTCTTACTGAAGGTTACTTGCTTCCCTTTAGAGCTCTGGATTTATTAACCTCTAGTTCTATGTTTTCGCTATATTATTTCCCATCTGGAGGGTTTTATACTATTTGTAAGTGTACCTCCTAAACTTAGGGTGTTTTGACCACATCAGGTAAAATCTGATGGGTCTGCTTTCTGGTTTAAAGCTGGACCAGTTGATCTCTAGGATATTCTTATTTTACGGAGAATACAAATCAAGACATGTGCAGGAAACTATAATAAAGTACATATCCTAATGCATTCCACATTTCTAATGTGGTCCTTCATCTGGACCACAAGGAATATTTTAGTGTACTAAGTTTCTGCAGGGAGATCATTTTAATTTCTAGAATGAACTGTATAGTTCCATTTCTTGATTTTGATATGTGAATTTTTGGTTTGCTATCATTTTTACTCCTCTTAAAACTTATGGTAGTTTCAGACACTATCATCATTTTATCTATGCAGGGATAAGTGTCTGCCATAAAAGTAAGAGCTCAGCGAACACACGTAGGCTACTTGGCCTAACCACAGTTGCTTAGTCAGAAACACAAGTGATTCCTCCATTTTGGCTTCTAAATTTTAAACTATGTATTAATTTCCATCATATTTAAAACCTTACTTTCAAAAAGTTGATTTTTTTTCAGAATTCAATAATTCAAACCATTATCCAGAATTTTTAATTAATGTGCAGTTTTATTCTATTAAATTTATGCAAAATCATTTATCCTGATTTGTCATGTGGTACTAATGTGGTACTAATTAGTTATTCAGAAATTACAAGTAATGGTGTGTCATTAATCAATTATATGACTGAAGTTTTTAATTCTACTTTTATTTTCTCTTTCCTAACAATTTGTTCTGTGGACAAATTCCACAAGTGAGAGTATAGAGTATATGAACCTATCATCTGTTCAATATTTTATAAAAAGGAGGTTGTCTTTGTAAGAGAATATTCTGGACCCCTTAATATTAACAATGCTGAGTATAATAACTGAAATTTTATCAGTTGATTAATGTTTATTAACTATAACTTCATCTTAATGACTCAGTTTAATTAAAATGAGTTATTGCTACTTTCCCTTGTTCACATACCACCTTTATTTACCATCTCTACTATTTGAAGTTGTCTTTACACCTTTTAAAATTTTGTCTATTTTCTCCTCTTCTGTTTCCTTTCCTAAGCCTTCTCCAATTCTCCTTTTTTTTTGATGCTAGGGAAAATTTGTTTTTTTATTTTTCAATAGCTATGTCCACACAATAAAATATTTTTATTTCCCCTCTGCTGCTTTTACCAACTACTTTGAAAGTACCAGTTAAAATTTAATGTTGCTGTATTTACCAAAAATCAAACCAGTAACTTAAGCATATTTAAGTTCATTTTTTACACACAATAGACAGTTAAAGATCTGGTGGCATATGGAGCTCCTTTATGCTGTCAATATCCCAGGTGCCTGTTTTTTACCTCTTTCATAGTTGCAGCATGGCTGATACCCTCTTTAGCATTATGAATGATATCAAGGAATGGAGGGTTAAAAAAAAATAAGTCTCATGCTTTAAGAAGAAAGCAAAAGCTTTCTCATAAAACCCTAGGAAATGGACAATACTTACTGGACAAAATTGTCTTTTGGACATTTCTAGCTGCAAGAGAAGCACGTAACTTCAAACAGTATGGGAACTCTTTGTAAGAAAGAAAAGGAAAATGGGTTCTAAGTAGCAATGTTTGTAACATTGTATTAATATGATTTCAAGATTTGTTGTTCTCCAACTTTCTCATTTTCCCTCATGCTTATGATCTTTGTGCATTTATTGTATTCTATCTGAAAGATTAATGTTACTGACATGTTGATTTTTAAGTAAGATGAAACTTACTACCTTAGACTGTTTGACTGTTTAAAAACTTTAAAATTGAGTTTGGAGGGATACCTTTTATGACAAATTTGTAGAAGATAAACATTTAAACTTGCCCTTTTTTGGATCAAAAGTAAGTGAACAGAGAAGAGGAAAACTTGGGAAAATTATCACTCTGGTTATGTATTGGTTTACTGTAGATTTCATTATAAGACTAATGAAATGATGCCCAGTTAAGTACATTTAAATTTTTAAATTTTGATTTTTTTCTTTAACATTTTATTATTATTTTTTCTTCTACTCTGTTTTCTGTGAGGCTAAAACCAGAAACTTTTCTAACTTAACTTGACTTCTTATTACTTTCTATTCATTCTTTCGTCTTCATTGACCTGTGCCATAAAGATAACATTTTCGTCTTGATAAAAATTTCCATTCTCCCTTTCCCTTATACAAGTGTCTGTATGAAAAGTTGGAGACATCTATTGTTAGATCACAGGCTATTCAGATAATAAAGAATACAAGACTCTGACTTTCCTGTGGGTCTATTGATCATGCATACTGCGATACTGACAAAGAACAGGCACCAGAGGAAGATGGATGATTAAAATTTCTTTACCCATGAAACAGTTGGTACCAATGTAACCTATTGAGGAAAAACAGCATCACTTCTTCCAGGCAGCGTGTCAGTAGCATTCCTAGCAGATAAAAGAACCTTTCCTTGTCCGGTGCCTCTGCCTGTGCCTCTCTTTGCCAAGAAAGAAAAAGGAAAACCCAAGGTCATAAAAAAATGTATTTCGTGTACTTCTGATTCTAATTGAAGCATAGACCACATTTTTCTATTTCCTCATTATCCTTTATATTTCACCTTGTTGATTTTACTATTCAAATTTCTAATCATACATATGTTAAATTTTATTTTTTTTTAATTTTTGGTAAGTAGACCATATATCACACTTACAGGGAATTTAATATGAAAGAACATTTCAAAGCAGAAAGAAGAGTTATTATAAGAATGTTTAAACTCTTAATATTTACCTTGTTTACTTGAAAAAACATCGATCTGATACACTAATAAGATTAGAACAGTTCATATTATTTTAAATGTTTTCCCCTGCAACTGGATCATTTACCCTTAACCTTTTGAGTTATTCTTCCTAAGGTATCTTATGCGCAATTGACATATATGCTGATCTTTTAAATCAGAATTTAATGTTTTGATTTCAAGCATCACTTCTTTATTTTATGTAAATATCCTTGAGCTTTATTAAGTAAATTTTGCATATTTATCATTATTTTCTCTTTCATTTGAATAAAAAGTGAGAGTATATTGTATTAGATGAAAAAGGGACAGCAACGGCTCTTCTTGTGGGTACCTCGGAGGCCAAGTCAGCTGCTCTGTGGATAGTAGAGGGACAGGGGAGAAGCACCTATCATAGGAAAAAAACAAGATTATAGGAAAACCTTTATGTGTGCCTGCTGCAGTGGAATTCTCATAGTTTTATTGAACTCTGTGTCCTAATCACTTTAAACCAACTCCAGAGAGTGCTGTTAAAATAGAAACCCGGTTATTTTTCAGGGGCAGTGATCCAGAGGACACTATAATAAAGTGAAATAATTTCAAAGTTGAAAATATATTAGATACTATTTTTATTCTCTGTTTGGAAAGCCTGCATTGAAATGATTCTGTTCTGCTTTTTTAGGGAAAATACCCATTCAAGTCAGTGGAAATAACGTGTCAGTTTTGAAAAGAGGCTTCATATATAGCCAAATAAACCTGTTAAATATATTTAGAAAATCATTTTAGTGACTAATTTCTTAAACTGTTTCCACAATAACAATGTTGTTAATATTAGGATTTATCCTTTTGCTTTGGAAATGACTTGTCATGTCTGGAAAGAGGCTTATTGGGTAGACAAAATATACTTGCTAAGTGTGTTTAGAAAAGAATTTTACTAATTTTAAAATATTTTTTAAACATAGCCTAATGACTGTAAGCAAAAATATTGGTTGAAGTCATTAAGTAACTGCAAGAGATGTTAACCTTGTTTTGTTAGTTTAATGATTGCAAATATTTTCTGTTTAATGGGAGAAGAAGGGTAAGATCCAGCTACAACTGGAAATAGAAGTATCTAACCTAGACACATTTTGCTCTTCAAAATAACTGCATTCAAGATCATATATAATTATCAGATAGGGTTAAGTTGTCCAAAACTTCTTTATAATGAATGAACATTTCTTCCCAAGACTTGTAGGAGTATGTTGTATTGGTTTTTCTTAATAATGATCACAAAGAAATATTCTCAGGGACTACTTGGTCTCCAGATGGTTCAAGTATGCCCTTTTAAATTGTTCTGTTCTATTTTACGGTTAGAGGGCTAGGGTAGTTGAACCAGCATAGATTTTGCAACTGATTTAAATTTAAATTTGATTTAAACTGATTTAGAACTGGGTTTACATTTAGCACTGCACCTCAGCAACTGCATGATCTTAATGCTTTTGAGCTAGTTTTTTACTCTAAGCTGGGGAAGATAGTGTCTTACAGCACTGTAAGAGACCTCATTTAAAATTCCGTGTTGACTACCAATAAAGCTTCAGTTCCCTCCTTTAGGATGAACCTGGGATGCAACTCCATTGCCAGTCCATCTAACTTGCTTTCAGAACCCTTAATGGAGGTTTTCTGATCAGAATCCTTGTGATGAATAAAATTCATCAAAATATTCTTTTATTTTTGTAGTAATAATGCTATTTAAATGCATATTAATTAAATGTAAATTACAAAATATTCTTTGTTACCAAGACACCAAAGATCTCCATGTTGTTAAAGCCAGTGTCCCCATGGTCAGAATTCCTTGTTGGGAGTTTTTTGATGTGATGATTAATCAGGTGTGATACAAGAGGTGACCTGAGAGGAACAAGAAAACAAAGTAAACAACATTTATTATACTCCTGGGCCCTAGAGAGAAGGTCACTGCAGACCTCTCAGGGTGACAGGGAAGCTTATGGTGAGGAGACAGAAAGCAGGCGCAGAGCTAAGTCAGCCCTTATTGAGGTTTTAGCAAAGCTAAAGGGGGTGGGGGACAGGGTGATTAGGATTGCCTAATCTGAATGATTACTCCACTCTAAACTATCGATCAGAGTGGAGTGGTTGCCTGATACCTGGGGTTATTAAGACAGAGGGCTTAAAGCATTGGGGTTATTAAAGCAGAGAAATATTGCCTCCTGGGGTGCAAAGGCCAGATAGAAGAGGCATAATTCTGGATTGGTTAGTTTGCGTATCAAAGGCCAAGCTCTTTGCTCTCTCTAAAAATTAGCCAGCCTCCAAGGGCAAGCTCTCCATAGTCAAAGGCTTAATTTGGTGATGTGAAAACATCATAATATACAGGAAATAATAAATGTATACAGCATATCTTGTTACCTGAGTAAGCAGCATTTGCATCAGTGATCATAGGTGAGTACATTGTCTTGACTGGTTTTCTTTCCCTCATTAGTTGCTATTTCTTGTTCTGCATTGCAGGCTGTTCTCCCTGAATTTTGAATGTTTCAGTGCCCAGGGCTCCATCCACTGCCCACAGTTATTTCCACAGTATATTCACTCACTCTCCTGGTGATTTACTTTAGTCCTATGGTTTTATGACTTTGGTCTGACTTTCACTACTGAACTTCAGAATTTAACCAGTTGCCTTTTCAGCTTTTTCACTGACATTTCCATTCACCTGACTGTTACATGTAAAACTTCAACTATTCAGAAGTGAATGCCTAATTCCCTCCACTCCTGATCAATTTCCTCTGTTCTCTAACTCAGTCAGTGGTGACAAGCTACTTTAACTTGGTTATGTCATAATTCATGGGTTATCCTTACCTTAGTTCTTTGTAACTCACATCCAAATTTATAAGGAGTCCAATTCCCTTGGCTGAGCTTCAAAGTCTGTTAGAGAAACTGACCAGTTCTCATGCCTACTGCTACCTCTGTGATGGACCACTAGTGTCTCTTACCTGGATCACAGATGGTTTCTTCACCGTGAGTCTCGTGGATTCTACCACTGACCCCCCGACAGTGTATTCTCACCAAAGAAAACAAGCCTTTTAAAGTATGTCACAGTCCACCCCTTTCCTATTTAAGATGCTAGAATAGCTCCTTATTTCATACAGCGTTAAAGCCAAAATCTCTACAGAGCAGCTGCAATTAGGATTCTGGCAGTGTTTCAGTTGAAAAGTGTAATGATTTTTCTACTGTACAGAGGTGTGGGTATTCATGAAACACCCAGGACTAGCAAAGATGGGAAACCCTAACCACATTTGTCTTGCAGAAGCAAGGTAAGGTAATGGTGCTATCAACTCTAGAAATGTCTGGGCTCCATGGAAGAGTGACTGACCAACAGGATCTGGAATTAGAAATGAACATACTTTCATGTATATGGTGAGATAAGGGAGAAATGAGGAGAATCGATATTCCAGCATATTTTTTGGTTTGTCTGTATCCAAGCCAAATACATGGAATTATCAGTCTTTTCCATGTTTGTCATTTGGGTGGTTACATATTGGCATATCTTTGTGAATTTATTTTGCTTTTCCATGGTGACTAGTTTGGCCACCTTTTTATAAGTTTACTGGACATCCTTTTTTGAAAAATACCCATTCAAGTATTTTGCTCACTTTTCTTTTTTCCACTATATCTTTTTAAAATTAGTTTTTATAATTTCTTTACATGAGTTGGATACCAGAGTTTTGTAAGATCTATGCATTGCAAGTATTTTCTTCCACCTCTTACTGACTTTGTGTTTCTCCTCCATTTTTAATGACCACCATTTTAAATTTTAATGGAGTATGTTTTCATCATTTTTCTTTATGAAGAAATGATTTTATGCTTTTATATCTTGTTTAAGAATTTTTTTGTCTACCTAATGTCATGAAGATAGTTTTTTGTTTTATCTTTCACATTAGATTTAAAATTCACTGGGAATTGGTATTTGTATAGAGAAGAGAATATGAATCAAGATTTTTTTTTCATTTGAATATCTATCTCAACATCTTTTTGCACTGCTCTGAAGTGCTATTCTTTCCATAAATGTTATTCTTATACATAAATAGTCCTTTGGGGGTAGTTTTATTATTTCACTCCATTTGTCTTGTATCAGTATCAAACTTCCCTAAATATTTTGGCTTCATTTACAGTTTTTACATATAGCACAGATTCTTTTAGCTTATTCTTCTTTGACACTTGATGGGATGATTGCATTGAATCTAGAGATTGATTTTGGGGAAACTGGTATATTAGCAACATTGTGCCTTCTGTTTAAGTCTTTTATAAATATTTCTCAATTATATACATTTTAATTTTTTCTTTTTATGTAGCTGCCTTTTACAACTACCTAAGTCATGTTTAGGTATTTGACATTTTGAAAGCTACTGCAGAAGTTATTTGTTTGGGTATTTCATTGTCTAACCTTTTCTGGGATAGTATTGTAGGTTAGCATTTATTTTCTCTCCATACTTTAAAGACTTTTTCCCACTGTCTTCAAATTTTCATTGTTTTTACTGTCAAACTTACTACTTCTTTGAACAAGAAATTATTTTGACTTATGGCTTTTAAGATTTTCTGTCTGCCTTTGGATTCCAGTAGTTTTTGTACACTTTTAGATGTAATTTCCTTTGTATTTAAAATGCTTGGAATTTATAACAGTGCTTGAAATTACAGCTTAATACATTTTATTATTATTTTTGTAATAATTTTTGTAAACCTAGATTGCTATTTCTTTAAATATTTTTCTCCCTGTTGCTGCTTTATCCAACTGAGTATAAGTTAGGTTTTTTCCCTGTTTTCCCTCTATTTCTATGTCACTTTTTTGTATTTCCCTAATGTCTGTTAAGCTTTCTCTATTTTTCCCTGGGATGTTTTCCATAGACCTATCTTCCAATTTACTAATTCTCTCTTTTGCCCTATCTATACTATTGATTTAGTCTGTTGAGATCTATTCCTGTTTATTATATTTTTCACTTTCAAATTTCTATTTTATGAAGTGCATTTCTCTAATAGCATTCTTCATCTTGCCTTCTACAGTCTTAAACATAATGCACTGTATTTTACAATACCTGTTTCAGTATTTGTTCAGTTCTGGCTCATCTATAGTTTTATTGTTAATGTCTAGTTTTCAAGTTTTTATTCTTAATCTTATTTGTAAGTATACTGGAAAATTTTTATTTGATGCCTCATGATGTATATGAAAAATTGCTACTGCCTGAATTATGCTGTTTTCTTCCAAAGATGGTTTACTGTGTTCTCTGGTAGTCAGCTAAAAGGAGGGTATATCACTCCAATTCAATCTGAGTATGTTTGTCTATAATCTTTGTATGTGCCAGTTTGTTTTGGTCCACCCACATTTCAGGGTAGGTGTTATTTATGATATTTATTTGAGTGTTCATAGATTTATGTGCTCCTTCTACTTTAATGGGTAGAGTTCTAAGGTAGAGTTCTATTTGGATACTGGTGAAAACATTTTTATACTTTCTAGAAGATTTTTGCTTGGCTATTTTGCTTCTTCTCTTGGACAGTTTGAAAATTTAGTAACTCCTTAAAGAAGAACTGTAATGGTCAGTCCTGCTTCCATTGTCCTTCCTTCTCTCCATTATCTGAGACTCTCAAATAATGGTTGCCTCTGCATTTCCTGAATTTCAGTGTTTTGTCTCACCAAGCACGTGGTAAACAATGTTTTGTTTTTACCTCTTTGTTGTTCTTTACCTGGAATTTCAATATCTTTCCCATCGAAGATCTAACATAACACTCAAGGAAAAAAATGTATCCCTCAAAAATGTCAACATGTCTTTCTGATTTTTTTTTTTTGTCCAAGACTTTGGCCTTTGAGGTTTTGGCCAGTTTCTATGGTTATATCTTAAAAATATATGTTTATTGTTTTTAATTTCATCTGAATTTGTCTATTCCTCAGTAGGACCGGTAGCAGTGTTTTGTCCTAACTGCTTAATAATGGTTACAAATAGAATTCAGTAACTAAGCCATCTTAATAATTATCATGAGGTTAGTATGGCTAACGATGACCTAGGGATAGTCTGTTTAAAGTTCACTTACTGGGGGTGAAATCCTATGCTATGAAAAAAAAAAAAATACCACAAGGATATCTAAAAAAACAAATTCCATTTAGATTGCATTTAAGATACTTACCATTGAAAACTCAGTATGTCATGAAGCGATTTCTTTCCTCCTTTCACCCAGAACAAATGTTGAGATGGAAAGTTTACATCAATGTCCTGTAGATGTGTTTTGTTTTGTTTTTAGTTTTTCCATGGGGTAAGAAGACACTGTCTCCTGTGATACTACGTGTTTCTGAATCCAAGTTCCCTAGTCAAATCACCTGCTCCCAAGATGAATATGACTTCAATACTTTCTTAGGCCTGATTTCACTTCATTTTGGCTTCCTAAAAATCTTTAATTTCTTATTAGCTTAATCATATGTGAATGCACATATATGTGTATGGAGAGATAGAGGATGAATGAATGGCTAGGTAGATTCATATATAGAGAGAGAGAGAGAGAGAGACAGACAGACTGAGACTTTTTCATAATGAATCTTTTTTAGTAAACTGTAGAAGTAATCAGTTCATTGTAAGACCTGATGGCTTGAAGGACTCCTATTCTGTGTCTGTCTCTAGCACTGACTATAGTGGCACCAGCTGCATGGCCAGGAACATTTATTGTCATAGGTACGGAGTGAAAAAGAAGATTTTAAAAAAAGAAGATTTTTTAAAAAGTAAGATTTTGGCTTACTTACCTTTCTCTGTCTCTGAGCAGATTTTCTTCCCTTCTGAAGTCTTCTTCCAACTTTGACTCTGTCATCTCATTTTACACTCCATGTCTTTATCTCTCCCTGTGGATCCCTTCATTTCTCTTTGATAAACCTGCAAGAAATGCTCTTTCCTTCATTTTTGTCTCATAAGACAATTAATATAAGAGTATGTGTATTTTTTAATACAATTTGGTTAGTGTAAAATGCAAAGGGGAAGTAAGTAGCTCAAACACATACACAGAGAAAGAGAGAAATTTCTATTGTCATTGATGTAATATTCAACATTGCGAAGTCCGATCATCTTAATAAATCTGTGACACATCATTTTCTGTTTTTGTTTTTTAGGGAGCATCTGTAAAAATTATATATTTGCTTCCTAGAAAACTCAGATGTGCATATAACACTGAAGAGTTTATTTGATAGTAACTAGTTTTATATTTATTGGTACTAAGTTAAAGAAACATTATAATTTTCAATGATACTTGAGGAAAAAATATATCAATAAGTGGTAAATATATTTGCTTATAAACTACATTAGTTTTCTACATATTTTGGACAATTCCACAGAGGATCAGTAACCATATTATTACTTTTGAAGACTATAACCATATTGTATTATTTTTTTTGAGTGTTATTTGTTTTTATTTGGTCAGGAAATATGGATTTTTTTTTCTATAGGGAACAAGCATTTTAAATTCCTGGGATTCTGACTTTGAATATGGCCAGGTTTTTAACATGCCAAATTTATTTATATTTACTTTGAGTGATTTTAATGTGTACACACACAAAAAATTATTCTAGTGTCATGAATAAAAACAAGCTTAGACAGCATCCTGATGGAGGTCAGTGCCATTTGGAGCTTCCCCAATATGGAGTTTGTTCATTAAAAAAATAAAATCTTTGTTTTGGAAACATCGTATTATTGATGAATGGCATATTTTTGAGGTAAATAGGACTTTTCCAATTCTAATCATGGGGGAAATAATGAAGGAATTCTTTCCATGTTTCACAGAGTAGCTTTGAGTTGTATGAAGATACATGTGAGCAATGAAGCTTTCATGGGCTGGAATTCATGTTGCATTTCCTCTCACCTGCTCCTCTGGGGACTCTAATGTTTGCTGACAAATATGCACTGACAATATATAGATAGTAAAGTCTAAAATTAATCTGAGGACATTTTAGCTAGTTTTGAGTCAGATTAAATGTACCAACCACTAAATATAAATACTTATAGGAAAATTTCAAAAAATAGAACTATATTAAAATATCTGTAATTTTATCATTGGAGCTTACTATTCTTTGCTGTACCTTCCCAAACTCTACTCAGAGAAAATGAAATCATGCTTGAAATGATTTCATTGTCTCCTGTTTAAATAGACTTTTCTCTGCTTCATATATTAACTATTCCTTAAAAATACAGTTTTCACTAATAACTAGAGTGTGAAGAGGCACTCATCTTCTAGGGATAAGTTACCCAGAGCAAGAAAAAGCAGCAATCCAGAATGGTGTCTATTTGGGGAGCTACTTACTAATGTACCTTCTATCCTCCCTGATGTGCATCAAAATTGATAATCACATTGAATTCAACTTTGGTCATCAAGAAAGATGTTTTCTTGCACCGGCCGCCAAGACTAACAGGATGCCCCCGCCTTTGCACTAGAACGTGTCTGTGCGAGTGGTGCTTGTACTTTATCTAAACACGAATTGACTACTGGGCATTAAATTTAACTTCTGGATATGCATTTAGTATTTCAGATCAGCAGGCTAACTAAAGTGTGGCAAACTTCTAAATGATTAGGAATAAACCTTAATTAAGAAAATCTGAAGCAGTTCAACTTATTCGTCTTCTAAAAGTGAAGCCTGAGATACATGATGGTATTTTCTTTGCTTCTGCTAACCAATTTTTCCTTCCTTTTGCTACTAACTATTATTACTGGAGGAGATTTCTTATTTCTCACTCTAATGCGACTATTTCTAATTATTTACTTCCTTCCTGGAGATTAAAAACAAAGAGATTTTGCACATAATTAGATGATTAACGAATGTATGTTATTGAATGAGTGAGTAATTTACAAAAGATCGTGACAAGGCATATAATACATAATTTCAAATTCATGAAATACAAAAGTGGCCACTGAAATTATACTTTCACCTTTATGGAAATTAAGAAAAAAGCACTATATTAAAAACAACTCTCAGAAAGATACTGAATCTCTAATTAGGCTAATTTTCAGGTAGATTAAGGAAGATTGTTGCTCTTTAAACATAGGAACAATTACATGAGAATAAAATATATTTTAAAAAATCCTTCATTATAAAATTAATGAGGAAAGTTAGTACAAGATACATTTAGAAGAAAATTTTTAAATAGACCACAAAATGATGAATAGGAAACATTAATAAAGAGCATAAATATGAAGTATTATAGTAGATGAACTTTTTGTGCTTGATATTCTAAGTCCTTTAATTTTGGTAATTTGTGTTTCAGAATTTACACTAGGATATAATTATCAGTGGTTGTACTAATGTCATTACATTAGCAGTGCAAGTCTTGCTTTCTCTTATTGCCTATTTAAAAACAGTTGTTAACACATCATACTCTCTCCTACAGTTAAATCCCCTGTGCTTGGCATTGTGTGGGTTAGATTAGAAGTGGAAGTACATAATGGTATTTCTGTACTGCTATTCTAAGTTTATATTGCTGATCCAGAGACCCCTTTCTTCTTTATCCTGTGAAGACATCATTTTCTAGTCCATTATGTTACCTTCAAGACTGGCACCATAGGTATGCCTCTCTATAACTCTCAATGTTTTCTATCTAGCTATGTAGCTATGGATTATAAATGATGCTCAGAAGAAGTATGTACTGATGATGGATATCTGTTCTATCTATATACTTATTCCCAGTGCTTATAAACATAGTATATACTTATTTCCATTGCTTATTCCTCATTTACTGGTCTGCATTTAAATTTTCTCGTCTAACCACTAAACTTTTATCTAATTACTGTTTACTGAGTGCTTAATAAATGCTAAGCATTGAGAAAGCTGCTTTGTGCTCAACTTACATGATGAATCTAGAAAACACCCTAGAATTTTTGCTTTTCCTCCTCATCTAAACTCGTTAGCAATCTCTCAGCAAGTCAGTGCTTCGCTTTTTCTAAAATGTATTTCACTGTTTCAACAGTTACCTTGGAATTTAAACTATCATCAGTCTTTGCCTTAATGATTACAAAAGAACAGAATGCTTGTATCTATTTCCACTCCTTATATCCTTTTGAATCTGATCTACTCATGGCAGTTTGGGTGAGTCTGTAAAATTACACATGAGATAATGTCATCCATCAGTGTAGCCTACCAGTGGTTTCTTCCTATCACATTTATACTACAAATAAGACCTATCACAGTCAGGTCCCTTGATTAGCTTTTGACTTCATCCCTGTGGCACTGCTACACCCCCTCTTTTCAAAAGACTTCATTATTTTTTTGTTAACTGTGTAAACACATTCTTCCCATAGACCCTGGAATGATCCTTCCTGTAGAACTTGCTGGCTTCTGTTGTTAATGAAGTCCCACCTTCAGTACCAGTTCTTTAAGGGATCTCCCTCTTAACTATTTGCAGATTCTTTCTACTAAAAACTATTACTTAGAACATTTTTATTTCTCACTTTAATAAGACTATTCTAAAATGGTCACATAGTTTCTATCATGACATTCAACTTATTGTCATCACCACTTTATTTTCTTATTTTTATTGTTTAATTTCTTTTTTTTTTTAAAGATTTATTTATTTATGCATAGAAGAGCTGGGGTACAGGCCAGAGGTGTGGGGGTGGGTGAGAGGATTCACCACAGAGAGCCGGGAGCAGAACAGGCAGATCAACCGAAGTACACTGCTGAGGGGAGCAGCGGGCACAGCAGGAGAGGTCTGCCGCGCCANGTGGGTCCCCTCCCTGGCCGGCAGCAGGGATCGAACTCATGCTGTAGTGGCTGCGGTTTGCTTCATAGTGTGTTGCTTAACCCACTGCGCCACCAGGGAGGCCCCTATTGTTTAATTTCTTTGAGTTTCTCTCTACTAGAAATTCCAGGCTCTTTAGAGTACACAGAACCTAGAATGACATCTGATATCAGAAAAATACTCATAAGCATTTAGTACATTTTATTAAATAAGAAAGCATAATCTCATCTTTCTCAGAATATCATTAAGTTTAATAATACTATTATTATTTAAAAAATTAATAATTGGGCCATAAGTACATTGTTTTTATTATCCAGTGTGTTCAGGAACAGTGTCAGAATTTTAACCCAACTCTGTTGACATTGTCTTTCATTTACAGTCTTTAACCCCTATATCACATTATGCCCCATTGTACAAGCTATTCTTTTAAATTAATGTATCAAAGAAAGAATGTATCTACAAAAGTCTTCTGTAGGACAAGGCATCAGCAAATATTCTAGCAAACATTTTTATATTCCCACATGTATTTATCCACCTCACCCACTGGTATAAAATGTGTAGTGTTTTGATAACTCAGACTTACCTGTGTGAACAGAATAATGCCTCTCGCTAAAAGGTTTTCCAAAGATGTTCACATTCTAAGCCCTGGAATTTGGGAGTATGATGATTTTACATGAAAAGAAACTACAGATGTGATTCAGCTAAGGCCCTTTAGATGTAAATATTACATTATCCTAGATTATCCAACTGGACCTGTGTAGTAACAAGACTCATTTTAAATGAAAGAACGAGAGAAGAGTCAGACTCAGAATACTGTTATGTGTGAAAGACTCAGCTACCCATTGCTGAGGATAGCCATAGTTGAGGATGAAGATGAAGCACGACAAAGAATGTGGGCAACTTCTAGATACTGGAAAAGGCAAGAAAATGGATTCTTTTCTAAAACCTCAATAAAGGAACATGACCTTGTCGACACCTTGATTTAACCTAGTGAAAACCATTGCCTCCAGAACTGTGAGATTATGCACTTGTGTTTTAAATTACGTATTTGTGAGAGTTGCTTCAGCAATAGGCAACAAATATCCTATCTAATCAAACACATAAAGTCAACCTTAGTTTTAAAAAAATAGTGACCAATATTTAAAAACTCATAGCAATATTTCCAAATATTGGAAAGAATTTGAATGTGAGTAAGCACTGTTGGAATTCTGCCTAATTACTCGCTATTTGATCTCAGTTAACATTTGATTCTCTTGTCTTTATATTCATATTCTGCAATGTAGTTACTTTAATATTTTTGCTTCACTCAAATTTTTTGTAAGACACTATTTAAATCACCTATATGAAATTATATTCTAGATATAAAATAGTACATTAAGTCTTATTTGACTTTGTTTGTAAATGGTAATTCCAATGATATAAATTAAGCCTCATAATTGTCAGTTCATAGATTCCTTAGTGTTTCTGAATCCAATAAACACATTTTTATTAGCTTTGCAACCACAACTCTGTTGTTAGAGTACTACTTACTGAAAATGAAAAACATCATTTTATTTTTTTAATCACACATTTTTAAATTTTTCCATCCCTTATTGAATATTTCAGAATTTATATGAGAATAAAAATGTTTCAGTGGACTATTAGATATTGAACTTCTCAACATCACCTATTTTCACAGGAGTTATAAATGTGTGTTCAATTCTAGCTTTTCTAAAACTTTGGGGGATGAGTGCTCTGAGTCTTCCTATGCATCTCTTTTCATATTAGCAGATTCTTGGGGTCACAGAGAAGAATAAACTGTCTCTGATGAAGGGGTCATTCCAGCTGCCAGATACCAAAAGTGCTGCCTGCTGAGTAGCTTTGTAGCAGCCCTCCCTGCACCCTGACTCAGGGGTGACGAACCCACATGGCTTATGAATCCCATAAGGTGGAGTTGCTGGCTCCTGTCTCCGTAAGATCTTGACATATCGCGCCGGTACGCAGGATTTTGTCCTGGAGGCTATGCATCATCCCCAGACACCCCTGCTCTCTCTAGTCCTAATGAAAAACAAGCCCCAAACAAAACCATAATAAACAGCTGGCTGATAGATTTTTAGACAGCCCTACAATTAGACAGCCTTCAGGAATGCCACAGCTGCAACATGTCCCAGGCTATGTCAGCAGGATCGGGCTGCAGGTAGAAAGAAACAGAAAGCCAGAAATGCCAGAATTCTCCTTATGGATTCTTAGTTCATTGCTCTGTGTGCCAAGTAGCTGCTTTGAATCTGTTTCCATGCATCTAGTTCCAACCCTCCATCATAAGCTGTAACATCGCCATTGTGGGACATGCTATAGGTCATGCACTGCAGCTTTGGTCCTTAAAATAACGGCAGCCTGCAGGTGTGATCGTTCAGACTTCATGAATGAGAAAGCCAAGATTTCTGCAAGGCACATTCCAGTGAATGGCAAAGCCAGTCAACTTGATGGGCTGGCCTGGTTCGCTCTGCTGCCCCGTTTCGTGTTCACCAAGTTGTAGTACTGCTGTGGGAAAGCCGTGTTCCTTTGGTATGGTGAGAAGCACCAGTTTATGGTTGTACAGTGTTCCATTTATGTATATATGAAAAACTTCATTAGACGCTGTCCTGAACTTTTGCAAGACTATGGGGAAACTAAGCACTCAGAAGTTTCCTTTTTAACAGTGAGTAAGGGAATGGCTCTTTTTGCATTTCCGCCTTTCATGTATATGACTTTGTGCTGTCCTAAGGTGGCGGGCTGAAGGGGATGATGAGTTTTTGTTGGCAGGGTAACTGGGCATTTGGAGCCAGAAGGTTCTGTTTCTGTTACACTGAGATTCCAGAATGTCAGGAGGCCCTCGCAAGGACCAGTGTGAGCTGTGCAAAAGCCCCACCTACCCCATATGGGTATTTACTCCACAGGCTCTATTTTCCATATAAATTGTGCCTCCTCTGCACAACCTGACATTTTCTGTTAGCTTAGAGCTTTAAATTTTTAAGAACTTCTCGATTTTAATAATGTGATGCCTTCGAGTTTCATATAAAAGATACAGAAATAGCCATCCCAGGGAAGATCCGATTCAAAAGTTTGGATACAATGGAATAGGAATTTTCAAGAAATAGTGTATATTTAATATTTTTGGTTTGAACATGCAAAATGTAAATTAACTAGGGCTTCTCTATTTTTGTTTTAATGTGTGTGCACACTGTTTTTAAAATGAATTCTTCAGCCATTTACATGTCTAACTTCGGGGTTACATTTTTACCCCTTCACAGGTGCACATGCTTCCCTCCCCCTCCCCCAGCCCTGCTGTGCCAGTGGATCTGGTCTTGCCTTGAGAGTCATATTTTAGAGAGGTGAAAACTGAGACAGGAAAATGTGACATGAGTTGTGAAGTATTGCCATCTAACCCCACTTACTTTCTCTCCTTTTGCTTTTTTCTTTCAATCTGTACTGTTGTCATTCATCTAGCATCTGAAATATTCAGACACTATACTAATTGAGTTTTTATATTTCATTCCCGAAAAACCCAATTATATGGATATTATTATTCTCGTTTTACAGATGATGAAACTGAAACTTAATCAAGTGAGGTGACAGTGCCGAGTAGAGTAAGCTTTACAGACTGTAACCATACACAGCTCAAATTCAGACTCAGGTCACCATTTATTGCAGAGCCACACTCCATCCACTATGTCCATTACTTTGTTATTTATTACAGCAAAGATGAAATTGTTCATCTCATCAGTGCTCTGCTGCACTATATTTAAAACCAAAAAAATCTCTTTTAAAAACTCTGCACATGGGGCCTCCCTGGTGGCGCAAGGGGTTAAACACCACACTGTGAAGCATCAGCAGCCATTGCAGCACCAGTTCAATACCCGGCCAGGGAAGGGACCCACATGGTGCAGCAGACCTCTCCTGCCTCCCCCACTGCTCCCCCCAGCAGTGTATTTCAGTCAGTCTGCCTGTTCTGCTCCCCACTCTGTCTCTGGTGAATCCTCTCAGACCCCCACACCTCTGGCCTGTACCCCAGTTCTCATATGCATAAGTAAATAAATCTTTAAAAACAAAAACCCAAAAAACTCTGTGCACATGTTAAATGCCTTGATACATATATAAAAAAAACTTTGCCCATCCCAAAGGAATTTTACATATTTAAACATATTAGGCTAAAATAAAGATACAGCTAAACAAAGTGACTGTCATTTGGTCTAATTCCATTTCCCCCTTTTCCCTGACCTTTATTTTATCCTTTTTTCCTTCTAAACTGTGTCATCACATTGACCTTAACGGTTATTTGCATGATCTACTTGACAAATCCAACCTTTATTTCTGAATAAGGATTTGCAATCATGTTATTATAGTTTTCAAATGAAGACCTGTTACAATATTTGTTTTGTAAAAACTAAATTTATTTTTATCTAATTGATTTCTGCCTTTATTTTTACTGTTGTTAATTATTCAAAGTACAACTGGTGTCATCATTTACATATAAGTAATTAAAATTAGTTAGTTGTTACAGCACCCTAGTAAAGAATATGTTCAGTTCCTAACTTAAATTCCTAATCCATCTTGGTTCATTTTTAAGTACATCTCATTTCCCTGAGCTTCCATTTTCAAAGCTTTTATAACCACACTGTAAATTTTATACATGAAGCTACAGAATGCAATCCCATGATATATTTTCTTGATGTCAAAGTCTTGAATTATGTAAATGGGAAGAGCACAGAGGCACATCACTTATTGGTATGCATTGTCATGCTGTGTGATGCACGGTCACAAGACACTTTTTATCTCCCTATCTATATATTCTTAACATGCATATCTAAGTTGCATCTAAGCACTCAAGCGATAAATACATTTCTGCATCTGGTTAATAAATTAGGCAACCTAGAGTTTATCAACATCTGGCATCTGCTTTCCTTTAATGGCGTTATGTGAATAACTGATGCATGGTGACCTTTGACAACTTTGTGGTTGCTTGGAATTTCAATAGTGTTTTAAGTTGTTTGTGTGTTACTCTGAATTTTAATACTGAAGCCAACTTCCTATTGGTGGTGTTACTTAGAGTAAAAATCACAGCATGAACCAACCAAAGTCTTTTTAACCTTCAGTTGTATTAAAATATAAACTAACTTGCAACTTTGTAAAATGTAAACCTGAAAAGAAAACGTAAGTCAATTAGAGATGAGCATTATGAGGGGAAGTAGGCTATTTTAGAAATATATTATTCAACATCTGATAGAACAGACTCCCACTGTGAGTGCACATTAAAAGGAATTTTTTTTCCTTAAAATTTTGATATACTGGTATAGTGCAGAGAATTCATTAAAATTGCATAGCCAAGACTAGAAAGTTCCTGGTTGCCTCTAGCTTTCAGAGTAGAACTTCAATCTTTCTTTCTGATCTATTGACATTTAGGTTGTTTACTTCCAAAGACATCACCTCTGTGGCTCCATTGTAAGAATACCCATATAGGGGAACCTTGGGCACAGATTTAGAGGGGATACAGAAGCATTTTTGTGAGCCAACGAGACGCATTGTTTGTTCCAATAAAAATGGTGGGGAATATTTAGGTACTAATAAATAGAAAATGTCCTATGGCATCATCTTCTGGTATTAATGTTTTCTGGCCAGAAATCTTCTGTCACTCACGAATTACTTTGTTTCAGTATGATGCTGGATTCCATAAGGTTACATGACATTGCTGGAAATACTTAGACTTTAGGAAATTATTTCTTAGAAATGAATGAAAAATTTGCTTTTGTACACTGATTTTAGCTCTGTCCCCTGAGTAAAAGTCTTTTATGTCAATCCAGTAACTACTTGTGAGAATGTATCATATCCTTTTGAATATTTCCTATGCCTCTTCTGTGCTTTGAACATTTTATATGACTCAAATTTCAGTATTACTGTCACTGTAAGTGACATTCGTATGTCACTTCTGCCTTAAAATAAAGCACCCACATAGACAGATATTCCATCCATGGTCTGCCCACACACACCCAAGCAGGCCTGGATGCAGGACATTCCAGTTTTGTAAGTATCTAAACTATCCAGTCTTTTTCAAGCTTTTGATTTACTTGTATATATCTAAAACGCACAGAAACTTTATACAAGCTGTTCTTGTATTACTGTTTTAACAACCTGTATTACAGTATTACCTTTACAACAACCAGCTGTTGGGTGTATTACTTGAGGATCTAACGTAATAGTTGCTGGAACTGAATCTGGCTACTTCTATAGACAGGCCGTGGAAGAGACAAACCCCAACACACTGCTGATGGAATGACCTCGAGGTTTGAGACACATAGTGTTAAAATTAACAGATGGTCCTAGTGATGTGCTTCTGAAAATTGGTATAAATATAGACATTAGATTTGAAGCAATTTGAGATGCTTTGGGACTCCATTCCCATGAACCTGAAGCCTTCTGCAGAGTTTGGTGAGCACTGCTGGGTACTCATCATGAGAAGTGGTGATTCCTTCCCTGTAGAAAGAAGAATTCCAGGGAGCACCCTGGACCAAGTCCCATGCATCTGGATGCACATCATCCAAACGATCAAGAAGTTTGTTACCTTCCCCCAACTTGCTGTCAGTTAAATTATGTATTTATATTTGTATAACTTGGATTCCCTCTCCCATAAATACATACTATGGTTACATGCATTTGACTTGACTCATAATTGAAATCTTCCTGGCTCTGAAAGTTAATACTCTAGCTATCCCGAACCTAATAACACAGATTGAAATGCTAAAATCTCTCCTGAATAGTGTCATATTTGATCATCAGGTCCTGAAGGAAGAGTTATTGTCTCACTGAATTTTGTATCTGTAGGTGCATTATATTGCCTCACACATGGACCCTAACTTATAAAAGGAACAAAGAGTTGCTTTGTTTAGAAAAAGGTTCTGACATTAGTCAAGGAGATACTAGTACTAATAATTGGAAGTGCTAGGAAATATAATATAAGGAACTATAATAGGAAATAGTTATGAAATATAACATCTCCTTGTATTTCCTAATACTAGGAAATATTACTCCTTGGCACTTTAGACTTGCCAAGAAAATAGAGTATTTCTTTCTCCTTAAATTATGGATAAGCTACCCAGGGCTTGCTAAACATTCTTTATATTCTAACTCAAAACCTCACATATCACAGACCTGATTAAGTAGGTTTATATAGTAGAGGCTAGTATTATACGATTTAGTTAACTGAAATAATTATGTAATCGGTAACTGTATGGCCAGATGCAATTCACAGTGATATATACCAATATATATATAATACTTGTGCTCTGGACCATACCCAAGTTATGGAATACTTGGAGCTCTTCAACCTTCAAAACAACCCAAGATAGTTATGATGAAATAGGTTGAAAATAAAAAAACTAACACTGAAAATTATTAATAATTATTTGAAGATAAATCAAATACCAAGTAGAAGAATCTGAACTAAATTCAGGACTTTTTTTTAAGCCTTGCACTAATGTATAGGAAGAAAGAGATGATGAAAAAGTACATTTAATTAAATAAATAATTTAATGCTACATCATTTATACGTTGTCTTTCTTAATGTGGTTACATGCCAAGAAAAGCATAATTACCACTCTAGTTCACCTTCCCTTTCTCTTTTGCAGTTCTTGGGTATGGTCCAGATTTTTTTTCCTTCTCAGTGAACAGCCCAATTAGTAACAGTTTGCATCAAATATTTCAATTTAAAACAAATGCTTTTTCATATGAAGGTTATGTTTTATTGTTTTTATTATTCACAGCATAATGTGTTTTAGGGTTATGGGACACGGTGTATTCTATTAGTTTAAAATTAGGAGCTAGAGTTCTAAGACACCACAGCCCCAGCTTAATTCAGTAGCAATTTGGCAGTTTCCCAGTTGCTATCATGTTAAAGATAACCATTCTAGATAAATCAAACCCCAAAGTAGACTCTAGTTTGAATTTCTCACATTTTAATGTGCCCACCCATTGTCCCAATATAATCTTCATTAACATTGATTGTCCAGCTGGCACTGCCTTAGGCACTAAAGTGATTTACAGAAGTCATTATTCTCACAATTCAATCAGCTGGAACTAGTGTTAACATTTTTTTCCCGTTTGTTATATATTGAGAATGTTTCTAGACTACAGTGTTAGGGATTTATGTCAAACTAAACTTTATTTAAATTATTTATTTAAATAACTATTATTTAAATTCCTCAGAAGATAAAACTACTGTTGATCACGGAGATATTTTCAAAAGTAAATACTTAAAATCTTAAACATCAGTGAATTTCTTATTTGTACCAAGTTCAGGTAAATTTTGTTTCATTGTACTTTAATAAGTTATTTACATACATAGGAGCTCAGTGAGTTCTTATAGATTGAAATGAATAACTTAATGGTTGAGAGATGAATAACAAATAACAAAGTTTATTGTATCGAGGTATTAATTCATTAATTAATGAATTTGAGAATTACTTGAAAGTGAGATAAGCCATGAAAAAGGAAACTAAAGAATAAGCATAAACTACAGTTTATATGTAATTTGGCTGTACTAACTACTATGTCTGTGTTGTTTTGAGAAGGTGATCCACAAAGGAACCCTACATTTTGATAGTTTGATTTCAAAACCTCATGATTACAGGGATGGTTTAGTCTCACCCTTTGCTGTCACTGGGGCAGTGGAAAGATTTCTGGTTCAATTTCATTTGCTTTTTATTCAGTAACTGAAGATTACTGTCTGTAGGCCATTCTGCTCATTTTCAGCTGCTTGCATCTGTAGCTTATAAAAATATAAATATATTTTCCACTAAATTTGATTATTATAGATATAGGAAATCATGGATAATTTTTAAATAGTCACTAAGGAATAAAATATGATAAAATAAATTTTGGAGAATTGATGTGATTTTCAAGGAGAATTTTATTGGGAAAAAATTGAAGTTATTCTATAACAAGCATAACCAGACTATCTTTGTGACCATTCTGTTTAGAACATGAATTTAAATTGTTATTTTGGGGCCTTTTTTTTTATTAAGTCAAGAGAAATATTTTTCCTTTTCAAGTAATTTTTAGTTATGAAAATTACATGAGCTATGTGACTACTAAAAGACATAAATTGATTTTTAGAAATATTGAATAAATTCTGCATTAATGTTTATCTTAAATTGAAAAAGTCTCAACTTTAAATTTCTGTTAAATTAACAGTTGTGATAATTTAATAATATTTTCAGACTTTTTAAAAAATTATTCCCTCCAATTAATGAATGTTTATGTTTGCCTTGCTTTTTCAGTGTTGGTTTACGTTTGATTTTAGGGTGTTTATTAGTCATTGTGACAAAATGGGTAGTCTCTAATGTTACCACTAAGGTTTATGAATTATGTATATTTTATAGAACCATTTAAAATGTTTACTGATAGATTACCTATTTTGCTTAAGAATAGCTCAAAGAAAATACTTGCTGTCATTTATTGAAGTTGAAGGGATCATTACTTTAAAATGCATTCTTAAAATTAAAATGTTACCCTTCATTTTGTAGTTCATTAATATATATATTTAATTTGCAGTTTTCTTCTCATTATGTGTGTTTAGCTGAGAACTGCTTTTAATTTTGTGAGTAGCACATTATTTAGAAATATGAAAAATATTGATGCAATTATGAAATACTTGACAATTTTGTAAAAGTGAAAACATAATGACTTCAAAGCTAATTTCATTGAAATGAATATTATCCTAGTCTTTAATTCTTTTTATGTATATAATTATAATTTTAAAATGCATACTTCTCTCGGAGCCTCAGGAAAAAAATTCTACATTTACAGAGTATTCGTTATGTGCACTAACATTACACATCATCTCAGTCATCATAGGTGGCTGTGAGGCAGGAATATTTGTTAGCTATTTTTTTAAAAAAATTTATGTATATAAGAACTGGAGTAAAGGCCAGAGGTGTGGGGTTTAGAGGATTCACCAGAGACAGAATGGGGAGCAGAGAAGAACAGGCAGATCTACTGGAATACAAGGCTGAGAGGAGCAGTGCAGGCGAGGCAGGAGAGGTCTGCTGCTCCATGTGGAGCCCCTCCTCGGCAGCAGAGATCAAACTCATGTTGCAGTGGCTGCAGTTTGCTTCATAGTGCGTTGCTTAACCTATTGCGCCACCAGGGAGGCCCTGTTAGCTCTTCTTTACAGGTAAATTAATTGAGTCACAAAGAGAATAAATAATGTAAGTACAGCTGAGTTTTTGTCTCTGAGACTAGATCTAAAATCTAGGCTCTAACTTCTTAAGTGAGTTCATAGACACATCAATAGTTACTTAAAGTTTTAAACTAAGAGAAAACAACACAAAATTTAATTGTGGGATAATTATACAAAATACAGTCACTTTATTATGAAAGCTTGTGTGAAATATGAGTGCACTTTAACGAACAATGAAACTCAAAGTTTTTATTGTTCAAATGCATGCATGTACCCTTTACATTTGTATTGATGATTTAGATACCAATTGTTCCAGGATTTTCCTTCTTACTCAAGAATTAGTTTTCAGGACTCAAATCCTTATAGAATTCTCTAAAAAAAATTAAGACATGAGTTCTGCATGGATGACTCTCCAAGGTGGCAATGATGCCTTTTCCTTAGGAGGAAATATTGGCTGTAAGTCCATTTTTGAATGAATTAGATACAGCTAAAGGCAAATTCATCAACAAAGCCCTTGGTTTCTTAGATGTTATGAGAAGGCTATTTCAGTGTACCAGTTTGCAAAATAGGTTTCAAAAGATTAAGGAAGATTTTTATATATCTCACTAAGACAGTTTCATAGTTCTTTCTAACAGTAATTTTAAAAATGGTCCAAATGGCAGGCACCAGTCTGAGTCAGCAGGCCTGATGCTGCTTGACTCAGTATCTGCTCACACTGCAGTCAGTGCTAGATCCTCCAGATCCACCAGCCTTGCAGTGTCCTATTTGGAAGGCTCCATCTACAGGCTGCTATATGTGATGTGTCATCATCTCCAGCTCTGTTGGGCTCTTATTCTGCACTGAAATAGGCAAAGATTAGAATTAAATTTCTGAGACCTCCTCAAAGAGCCTCTGTCCAAAGCATCTAGTGCTGAAAAAAAGGTAATGCTGGTATTTGTCTACTAATCTTTTCTTTTCTTTTCTTTTTGTTTGATGATCTATAATGAATAGGACTCAATAGGCACATATAAGTTAGAATTCTATATTTTTACATCCAAAAACTATATGAATGTTCACTACTGTGAACAATACATTATACTGTCAAAATTTAAATCATTAAAATTAAACACACCATCACTAAAATTACCATGGTAGAGTAACAAGAAGAAAGGCAATCTCCTATTTGAAGTGTGAGTGGATATAAGAGTATTGTTTTTGACAAAATATTTGAAAGACCTTCAGATTTATGTGTTTAGATTTTGTTTATATTTAAGATCCATTCATTTTAAATTCAGTTGTATTAATATGTAGATAAATTCATTTTTATAGTGAATGTGACAAATAATACATTTGTGTAATCACCACTACAGTGAAGGTCTGGAATAGTTCAGTAATAGTCCTTCCACAAAATAATTCCCTTGTGCCACTTTGGGGTCAGCTTCTTTCTCTACCTCTAGCCCTTAACAACCACTGCTCAGTTACTTTGATTATGGGCCAGCCTATTCTTAGAATATTACATAAAGAGAATCATGCGGTATGTAGCCTTGTAAATCTGGTTTCTTTTACTCATAATACAGTTTAAATTCACCTACATTGTTGCAAATAAAAGTAACTTGTTCATTTTTATCAAAGCATAGTATTCCATTGTTTGGATATTTCCATTTCAATCCACTGTATGTATGTATCACAATATTTGTATCTGCCCACTCTGTTAAAGGACAACTGATCATGCATGAAGTCTATAAATTTTTATGTACAAGGTGTTATGTTGACATAAATATTCACTTCATATAAATTGCTAGCAGCCAAATGACTAGTAAGCATATATTTACCTCCACAGGAAACTGTCAAACTCTTTTTTACACAATGGCCATACAATTTTATATTTCTTCCCCTTTGTGAGAGCTAGTCACTGTAGAGCTTGGTTAGCACTTAGTATTGCTGTATTTTTTACCTTATGTATTCTAATGGATGAAAATATTCTCTCATTTAGATTATGATGACCATTTGTCTTCATTTGAAAATATTTTCATGTGTGGTGTTTACTCGCCATCTGTTTATCTTTTTTGTTGGGGTATTTGACTAGAGTTTTTGCTCATTTTTTGTTGGCATTATTTGTTGTCTTACTATTGAAATTTGGAAGTTCCTATATGTTTTGGATACAAGCCTTTATCAGATAATATTTGTCAATATTTTCTCCCAGTCTGTGGCTTCTGTGCCTTTTGAAAAGCAGAGCATTTTTATTTTCTTGAAGTATAATTTAAATTTTATTTAATATGATCCTATGTTATGTTATTTCACTGCATTTTATTTCATGTATCCTGTTACTGATACTCAGTTCAAGAAAAGTTTGCTTCACTCAAGATGATAAGGATTTTTCTTCCAGAAATTTCTATATGGCTTTATGCTTTTTTTTTTCCTTAAATATCTGGTATACTTTTATTTTTTTTTATTAAAATATTTTAAAATTTACATATACTTGCCATTAATTGTAATCCCCATGTATTCCCCATCACCATCTCACCAGTGCACCAT
>JAGFMF010012288.1:5370947-5413725 GCA_019455555.1 Galemys pyrenaicus | reverse complement strand
ATCTGTGCTTTAGGTGTTGTACCTCCAAAGATGTCATTGATGTGTATGTCATGTAGGGTTTTGCCTACTTTTTCTTCTAGTAATTTTATGGTTACAGGCTTTATGCTTTTTAAGGAACTACTTTTTTCATGTATGTGTTTTGTGTTTTGTCTCTCCATCACCTCCTGACTATTGACAGTATTTGTGCATTCAGTCATGCTATTTCTATCCACTTTCATGGATTTTACTAAAAGGCAAGGTAGTTTTGAAACTCTTCTGAAACGCCAGGGAGTCATAGGTCTTGTGATCGGTATGCTTGGGCACCCTGAACACCTTTAATTTGGTTCATTGTTTAAAAGCATCTTCTTACTAGGAATTCACCAAACCAACCTATGTAGTAGATAGAGATCCCCAAACTGAGGTTCAAGTCTTTAAAAGACTAACTAGAATTGCTTGAGAGAATTCCCATTCTTTTGAGTAATTTAGTTAATGAATCCACAACTTTTTAATTTGTCCCCTTGTTTTGTGCCCTTCCCTAGCTTCTTACAGAGCCAACCCTAAAATTTGACATTTGTTTTAAAACATTCCTTCCGAATCCGTCTCACACTTCATTTCATGACACCACTTTCTCCAGCCTCTCCTTGAGCCATTTCACTAGTTTATCCTCTGGAATGTGCACCCCAGATTTGTAGGACTCCAGACAGGTTGCTCTCTCTGTTCACTCTGTTCCCTCTGCTATGGATCTCAAACACACACTTGCTTTGTTTTCCAACAGGGTGGGTAGATAACTAATGGTCACATTTATTTCTTCTGCATAGGGGGCCTCCCTAGTAGACCAGGGGTTAGATCTCAGTGCTGTCATCCCTACAGCCTGAGTTTACTCCCCTGCCGGGGAGCTGACCCACATGGCGCAACAGACCTCTCCTGTCTCACCCGCTGCTCCCCTCAGCAGTGTATTTCAATAGGTCTGCCTGTTCTGCTCCCCACTTTGTCTCCGGTGACTCCTCTCATCCCATCCCCCCCACCTCTGGCCTATACCCTAGTTCTACACAAAAATAAAATTTAAAAAAATAATATATTTACCATGTAGGCTTCTGATCAGCAGACTATTTACCATGCCATCAACTCAGGATTTCCACTTGGATGTCCTAGATGCTTCCCAACTTGCAAGTCCTAAATGAGTCATCATCTGCCTCTAGCCAAAACAGACCCTCCCATGGTGTTCTCTGTCCACCCTTTTGTCGCTAACGCCAGCAACTCTGTCTTCATGGAGAGATTTCCCTCTCCCTCACTGTACAATCTAGACCAAATGCTCTACACTTTCACACCCAATAGCCCTCAAATTTGTTTGCCAGTCCATGTCTGTAAACACAATAGCTTCTCACACACAAGAACTCAACAAGTGTTTGCTAATAATGATGGCTGTAATTGTCCCACATCAAAAGAATGCATAAGCAAGGGCCAAGATCCAAATTTTTAAATGAGAACATGGCTGAAGAAAATTCAAGATGAAACTAATATATAAACATGACCTTGAGCAATTGGTGCTGTTTTGATGGATGACAAAAAGATGGAAGTTGTTTGAGAAAAGTGAGAGAATGCAGTAAGATGTGAGTTAAATGTGGATGTTGAGCGTCGCTTGGTACAGATTCATATTGGGGAATGAGAAGTTGTTTTAATATTTTGGCTCTGCATGAGAGGATATTAAAAGTTTTCCACTGTGGTTCAATTAAGTGTACTAAAATATTAGGTCATGCTCATGCATTTCAACCAAATTGTTAAGTTATGAAATATTTATTACTTTTTAACTCAAAGGATACATGAGAATGGATGACAGTAAGATGGCGTCCCAGGCTATTAATAGAATGGTCCCTGCCACAGACTTCCTCACCTCAGGTCTTGTCCCTCAGTCTTTTTTTCAGGACAACCTCTTTCAAGCCATTGAGCGGTGACTACTGGTAGTTACCTCCATTTTATACTTTCCATGTACTTTTTTGAGTTTTTTTAATTTACATTTTTAATCAAGTCCTGGCTTTGTGTGGGCCTCTTTTTACCCCACATTTTACCACCCTCCCCAACTTGTTCTCCTCTGACCCTCTGTTCATTTATACGCCATCTTCAAAGAGACATATATGAGTATGAATTTGATGGTAAACATTTGTTACTTATTTTATTTTGACACTGTTGGTAGTATTTACTGCTGAATGAGTAACTTCTTTTTTTCTTGTGAAAGTTTCTAGGGTTTGGGGAAAACTGGTAGTTACTTATTATTTTTTGCTTGCCTCTACTACAAAGTTTCCCCAGCCTTTTCAAAATAATTATGAAATTCCACTGAAAATTGTAAACAAAACATAGCAGTTAAGTTATAGATTCTATTCTTTTTTTCTTCCCTGGAAGCCTCTACTTCTGCCACCAGTGACTAGATAGGCAATGTCAGGTCCTACCTTGAGCTCTTCATGTCTTCTAGCATTTGAGAACTAATTTCCTGGATTGTTTATCTTTCTCTTTATTAGCATACTCCCTCATTTTGTTGAAGAATGTCATTTCTAACAACTTTATTATAGTATAATTTCCTTACCATAAAAGTCACTGTTAGTGGTTAATTCATAATCAGTTCAGTGATATCTTTATTAATTCCCAAAATTCCCTTGTGTTCATGTAGTTAAACCTTGTTCCCATCCCCTCCTCAGGCAACCATACATCTATATTATTTTCTGTAGTTTTCTGCATTTTCCAGATTAGCCAGCGTAGTCTTTTTTTGGTCTCTCTCTCTTTTTTTTTTTCACTTAGCACACACTGTGTTTGCGGCTCATTCACGCTGTAAATTGTGTCAGTAGATTACTCCTTTTAATTCATGACTAGTATTCTGTCATAGCAATATAACACATTTGCTTTTCCATTTATTTAGTCAGTTGGTAGATTTTTAAAAACTTTTCCAATTGTGGGCTATTATGACTAATGTAGTATGAATATTAATTTATAGGTCTTTGAATGGTCTTTGTGTATTCATTTCATTAGCAGTGAAATTACTGAGCTGTAAGATAAGCGTATATTATTTTTTAAGGAATTTCAAGCTAGTCCAAAGTAATATGTACTTTACACTTATATGAACAATATGTGAGTATTCTAGTTTGCATTCATTTAGCAATATTTAATACTGTGATTCCTTTGAATTATAGCCATTTTGTGGGTCTGTAGTGGTTTAATTTGCATAATTTGCCTTAGAGACTAGTGATGTTTAACATTTTTTCATGAACCTCTTAGCCACTGGATACTGTTTTTGGTAAATACCTGTCCACATCGTTGGCCTTCCTCTTTTTTTTTTAGGATTTATTTATCCATAGAAGAACTGGGGTACAGGCCAGAGGTGCAGGGGATGGGAAGATTCACCAGAGACAGTGGGGAGAAGAACAGGCAGATCTACTCAAATACACTGCTGAGGGGAGCAGGGAGACAAGAGAGGTCTGCTAAGCCACATGGGTAGCTCCCTGGCCTGGGATGGAACTCATGAGGCAGTGACTGGTGATAGCTTGATAACACAGTGTCTTTAACCCCTGTGCCACCAGGGAGGTCCTGCCTTCCTCTGTTTTAAACTTGACTTTTATTTGTCTTAATTTTTTGAAAGAGTTCATCATATATTTTGGATACAAGTTTTCATTAGATTTGCAAGCACTTGATGCCCATTTTTTGCCTGTTTTTTTGATTTTAACATTTGAAAAACAGTTTCAGTTTTGATTGTTCCATCTACTTAACATTTTTTTCTTTCATAAAATATTTTTTGATATCAAAAAAAATCATTTCCTAATCCAAAGTCACAAGGAAGGAACTGTTTTGTTGCAAAAGTTTTATGGATTTTAGCTCTCATATTTAGATGTATGGGCTGTTTTGTGTTAATTTTTGAGTATGGTGTTAAGCAAGATCTAAGTGGTTTAGTTTTTCCCATTTTTCAGGTTTTGTGGATTGTTTTGTCTTTGTTCTGCATATAATTTACTGATTGTCTTAGCTGCATCTGTTTAATAAGTTCTTTGTCTCTTGATTCACATTGGTACTTTGTGAAAATTTTTTGAACATCAATATAAGGTTATTTTGTTTGTTTCTAGATTCTCAATGCTGATATGTGAAGCTAATCTGTTTTTAATTGATGTAATGTTGGTTTACAACACTGTGTAGGTTTCAAGTGTGTAGTTTCTAACCTGAGCAGCTATGTATCACACCAGGCCCACAGCCAAATACCCAGTCACCATCCACCACCAAGCAATCCACCCTGCCTTGCAGTTATTCAACACCCACCTTTCCTTCTGGCACAGCCTTTGTGTTGTTGGATTCTAAGTTTTGCTCAGTTTGTTTGTTAGCTTTGTTTTCTTATATTCCACAAATGAGAGAGATCAGACTGTATCAATCTACTCTTAAGCCAGTAGCACACCACCTTGGTTACTATAGCTTTTTAAAAAAAAATTTTATGCATACAAGAACTGGGTACAGGCCAGAGGTGTGGTGGGGAGAAGATTACCAGAGACAGAGTGGGGAGCAGAACAGGCAGATCTACTGAAACACACTGCTGAGGGGAGCAGCAGGCCAGGCAGGAAGAGGTCTGCTGCACCTTGTGTGTCTCTCCTTGGCCCGAGGATCAAACTCCTGCTGCAGTGGCTGTGGATGCTTCATAGTGCGGTGCTTAAGCCGATGTGCCGCCAGAGAGGCCTGGTTACTATAGCTTTATAGAAAGTTTAAGACCTGATAATGAGCCCACTAGAGATAGTCTTCATTTTCAACATTAAACCAGCTGTTACAGATTTTTTGCATACATTTTAAGATCAGCTTAAATGTCTACCAAAAAATACGACTGAAATTTTGAAAGTGATTTCACTAAGTTTATAAATCAATTTGGAAGAATTGAAAATTTAATAATATCGAACGTTTCATTCTATAAATATGGTAGGTCTCTTCATTTATTTATAGCTTTTAAAATTTCTCTTAGTAAAGTTTTACAGTTTTCTACCTCTAGGTCTTGAACTCTTTGGCTCCATTTATTACCAACATGTTTATTCTTTTGATGTTGCTGTGGATGAAAATTGTTTCTTGATATCATTTTGTGGTTGCTCATTGCTAGTATATGGAAGTACAATTGATTTTTACATAGTGGTTTTTATGTAACCTTGCCAAGTACAGTTTTAGTTCTAGTAAATGTATTTTTTTGTAAAGTCCTTAGGATTCTCTACAGAAAAGATTGTATCGTCCACAAATAAAGACAGTTTTAGATCTTTTTATTAATCAGTATGTCTTAATTGATTAATTAGCATTATTAAACTAGCTCTGTTCTCTTTGTTGGATTAAATTGGTGCAAAGGGATTTACTTGCTTTGCTCCATATCACAGAAGAGAAACATTCTGTCTTTTTTCAAGTATAAGATTAGCTTTTCACAGAAGTGCTTTGTGAGTTTGAGGAAGATCCATTCTATTTTAGTTTACTGAAAGTTTTTTTAAAAATGAATTTTTTACAAAGATGTTTTTATATGCTTTTATTGTGATCCTCATTGATATTTTTCTTCATTGGAACTTCCCTTTCCCTGGGGAACAGCCTATTACAAATGAATTCATAAATATAAGCATATGTAGAACTTACTCTTTTTCTACTTTGAAATCTTAATTACAGTGAGAAATCTAATAGCTTAAGGATTAGTAAAAATGAAAAATAGAATTTTTGGGTTTCAGGCATAATGCTTCTGATAAAACAGTTCAACCTTGCTTTATTCAACATTGTTTCATAGCAAAAAATTCCCTTCACTGCCACTTTCATAAATAATCTGAAGTTCTTTATACATAGACTCACATAAGCAACAAGAAATGCAATGGGGATTAATTGCAGTAACTAGTAATAAATTTCAATACATAAAACAGTTATATATTAAAATTTTCAAATTCCTTGGAGAGAACAAATTTATTGGTCTTAATATTGTCAGCTCTCAAAATAAGCATAATTTCTAGCATGTAAGTTCTATGAAAAGAGTGACCTGTTTACTAGCCACATGTCTAGAGCAGTCTTTGTACATAGTAGTCATTCAATAAAAGTCATAAAATCATAAAGTGTTCCCGCTTTGCTATTGATTTAAATTATCTTATTAGACACAGAAGACAGCCTAATGTATTTACACCCAAATAGCTTGGCAAGGTACATTTTATTACCTATATCTAATGAACAGGGAACCATAAACTTAGGTATTATTATTATTATAATCAATTCTTAATAATAACTTACTATAAGCACTGGACTATTTACAAATCATATTTCAAAGTAGCACATGTAATTTGTACAGCAATCCTTATATTTCTTATGGCAAAATAATCCTCAAAGGTCATACATAGAGAAAGTACATAAGTTGATAATTACAGCTTATATACACAGGTTTATCTTTCGCCTAAAACACATGCCTTCAGCAACACACATGTGTGCCTCCCAACAAAAAATCTTCTAGAGAACTCAGAATTCAGATGGATATTTTATTGGTATCTCTTTATGTTCATTATGTAATCTGAAGTATTATGTACTTATAATTGGGTGAATAGATATTTCACTAAGAGCATTGATTTTTATTGAATAAGAGTTAATATTAAACTATGCTTTGAAGTTGAACCTTTCATGTAGCTTAGTTTATATCAATCCCTTAATATAATTACATTCATGTGTTTATAGCTACTGCCACCACTAAAACTAGCACCTTCTATCCTTGTGTGTCTAATATATATATGGCACATGGCTGTGTATCTGATAGCGTACCTAATGTTATCAAAGATCTCAAATTTGTTGCAAAAACCATGATTGACCTTAGTCATAGGAAATTAATTTGCAAAGAAGTTTTATATATCAATGGTATTAAAATGTGGGGCATCACAGGTGCAAACCAGTGATATACTTATTATCAAGATTAATGATAAAACTGTTGTAGTGTGGTCCTGGCTGAAGGGTAGTCAAAAAGATCAAAGGAACAAATCCAGAAGTCAGAAGCAAACCCAACAAATGCAGCCATGTGTTTCACAGAAGAGGTCACTGCTGATGACCTTGGGAGGAAGCCATCCTTGGCCAAGAGTCAGTATTCTACAATACATATTTTAACACATTTGAACAGGCTTTAGTACTTTGAAATTTCCCTTATAACTGGTAAATAGCTCAGGTATTTATGGCTTTACATACCTATTGCTATTTTTGTAATTATATCTGGAAAAAGATTGGAACTAATGTTTCTGAAATCATTTTACCCTCCTACAAAGGATCAGGAAGTCAGTGACATTTGAGAATGAGAAGCAAGAAGAGTAGTTCTCTGTGTTCAGTGCAGAAATCCCTGTGTGTGTCTTGTCTACTCTCTGTGTGGATATGATGGGCTGAGAGTCTGCTGTAGCATTGAATTATGTAAACTAATGCCATTCGCAGCGACGCGGATGGAGATTGAAGGGAGTGTGCTCAGTGACATAAGTCAGAAGGAAAAAGAAAAACACTGGATGGTTTCACTTCTAGGCAGAATATAGGGAATCAAGAAGGAACAGCACCAAAGCAAACAAACAAACAAACAAAAAAACCACACAACTATAAATCAGAGACATTCTGCAGTGAATGGGGAGAGAAAGGGATCAAAACGAGGGCACATGAGTACAAGGGACTATGGATGATTGGTAGTGGATTGGTGGTGGGAATTCTAGGGGGACTGCACTGAAGGAAAGAAACCAAACATTGTAAGAAAAAATAAATAGAATAAAAAATAAAGAGTATAAATAAAGTAGTATGTTCTAGAAGGAAAAAAAGAAAGTGACCTCAAAATTTCATGCTTGAAAATGAATGTTTGTAATATTTTCTAAAAGTTTGATGAAATGCTTGAGTTTTTCCTTTATATATGATAAGCTAAGAAGTGATTTCTTTTTAAAAATAACGTATGCTAGCAATAATAAATATAAACAGTGCCCAGCCTTTGTTACAGCATTATTTGGAATAATTACAAAAATAATTTGAGAGGATTAGGCAAACACTGGATGACTTTGATCCTTTTCCTCTAAGTCCCACACAGCATTGTCAACCACGCTGCCCCTGTAAAATAAACACATTGGTTAGTTAAAACATACAGTTCCCAATTAAAAATTCCCATGTTAAACCAAAATTTGAATGTCTGCTCCAGGTCACCTATCTGTGCACATCAGGTTGGTGTAGAAAGGACGATGGGTGACCCGGTTTGAAAAAAATCCCCCACTCTGACACCCACAGTGAGCCATTAGGTAAAATGATTCCCTGAGGTTGTGAGGACATTTACAAATGCCTAACCCTTACAAGGGTACCATCTGCTTTTTCATATGTCCTTTTGACGCTCTACCAAAATCTGACCTTAAAATTGAATTTCATAACCATGTGTTGGATGACCTCTCAAATCCAAAGCCTTCTCCTCTGAAAGTAGAGCCTGTCACAGAACCAAGACTTTCTTGTAAAAGGAAATTTTTAAATAATGAGAATATACTTCAAAATACAGATTTACCTAGCATGTGTAGCTCACTGAAGAAAACACAAGGAGTGACACATTCATCTGGCATGCCAGTGCCATTGGTGAGCGGGAAGGAGGAATAAACAAGTCCCTGTGCCATTTTAGGAGAATAACTTCGGCAACCACTTACTCTAGTGATAGTTTCTGAAGAAGAAAGAAAACACAATGGTACTACAGAGCTGTTGCTCTTAAGTAATGCTTCTTCATAATTTGGTTGCTTAGGACAAAGAAATGATTTATCTGATAAATAATATGAAAAGTATGTCCTTTTACAGTTTTCTGGAAAAATTGTAAAAACAGTTTATTTTTATTATTTATTTTTTATTGAGGTAACATTTGTTAACATTATATATGGTTTAGAGGTACAGGATCTCTCCTTTCAGGAGAGTTTTACCTTACTACAAAGCTTCTCTCTGTTTTACCTTATGAAACTGGGGACAGGTACTTTTTTCACCAAATATTAAATATTACTTGAGCCAACCTTTTAAAGACAGTGTATGGACAGTTTAAGAAAAATGTAATTATTCCCCTTTTTCCAGTTTAATGGTAGGTTCTTTTCGTCTTTCCCTTTAGATGTAGATAGATTGGGCAACTAACCAAATTTGCTTATGACCTTTTTTAGAGAAATACAGCAGTGTGAGCAAAACTTTCTTTGATGGACTCCTACCTGTTGCTTTCATACTTTTATTAGTACTATTTGGTAAGAGGATGTGCTTTCGGCTATAGGAAATTTTCTGTAATTCAGGTATATACATTTTTCCATGAATTTTTAACTTATAAAGTTATTAAATTTTACGTGGTATAGCAATTAGCTTATGATTGTTATTTGAAGTGACTGAATTTGGATTTGTAAAATTTTAACTTCCACTCATTGACAAATCTAGGACCATTAATAACATTAATATTAGGTGTCTGCTGTGGTTTCCCACTTATTGACTCTCTGCATTATGACAATTCCCTGAAGATAGGACAACTGTGTGCTCTTATATTTGGGCATTTGAACAACCCCTAGTCAAAGCAGACCATCCAGAAGAAACTAGTTTTCATGAGATACTTGGCGTAAAATTGACTACATTTGCTATCGATGCCTGCTGAGGGTTCACTATATGTTACGGCTCCTCACAACTAAGGAAAAGTATAGCGAGCTCATGAAATCCCAAGATCTCTGTCTGATTTATGACTTTTTTAGACTCAGTTCTTGCTTCATCCTTCTGGTAGAATAAGAAGGAAATACCTCTTAGGCATATATATCAATTATCAAGGGAGGGATGTTTTCCTAATTGCAGCTCCCTGGCTCCTGGCCAGTGTGGACTTCTAGAGCATAACAAAATCCTCCACTGACTATCATGTAGTTTGCTCCTGCTAATTCTTGCATGCTGAAAGTTACGTCAGTGTAATTACTGAATTCCTAATTAATCCCTCTGGGGTGCAGTGCAAAATTAGATTCATTTTTAGATTACTTGAGACTTCCCTTGCAGTGGGATAGCCATTTGGAAGGTGCTTTTTATTTTTTTTAAATATATATCAAATTCCTTTGGAAAATAAAAAATAATATATTAACATTCAATTGACAACATTCTGTAAACTCTTGGTGAACACAGACTCAAGAAAACCTTGAGAAAAGACATGACTTTCATCAGGATAACAGTTCCACTAGAAATATTTTGGGGTGTTTCTGGTTCAGAACTTATTCTGAGTCACTAGAATCTATTTAAATTCTTCAAAAATAAGATGGGATTGTGCCATCACTAGCGCGTAACATTAATCTTCTATATTTTGTTTTTCTGATTCACAGAACAGCTCTCTCGGTATGTTGAAAGTGCTCAAATTCTAGGTTGCTGCTCATTTAGAAAAGAAATACAGAGTACACATTTAAAAAACAAAACTGCAGTTAAGTTGGTACAGTAGGCAGTCACACTTGACAATGATGTAAAAATGGCAATTGATTTGTCTAGAAGTCAATCTGTACTGTGCTGTTTCTCCCTGAAGATGGTATATTAATCCAACCCCTGAATACAGTATCTATGATCTTTTTCTATGCTGATTGCTTATTTGAATCATCATAAAAACTCTATAAGGAAAATAGTATTCCCATTTCCCAGAGTAAGATGAGGTTCAAAGAAAGAAAATCTAATGTTAATTAAATAAAATCTATAACCCTAACTGGAAATCTGGACCTTTTACTACAAAAGCTTGTTTTTCTTCCCTGAAAATATAATGCAGTAGGAATGAATAAGTAAATTGCTCAATATAAAACTATTTTTATGCCATTTTGTTTGTGATAGTGTTGTTTTTGCCAGAATGATATAAATTAAATAATCTTCCAAAGACATGTTCTATGCAAAAATAAGAATAGTAAATGAGATTCAGCAATGAACATTAGTACTGTGTCTTTCGGATATGCTCAGAGAGACTACTTTTAAAGTTTTATTCTGATAATAAAAAGTTATGTTCAACATTTAGAATTTTAAGTGTGGAAATGTATAGAGAACATAGTTATTACCTTAACCCTGCTATTTGGAGATGGTAACTATTTTTTTTGTTTTTCTGTTTATTAGCTTTTAAGACTGTACATAAACATGTATGCAGTTTATTTAAATATAAATTTTGTTTTATGAAAAATCTTAGACACAGAGCTATATATGTAACCTTGTATGTATGTATCTACTCTTTATAAATCGGATATCCTACTTTAACATAGAATATATTATCTACTTCCTTTCGTGTCTAAATTATACATCTGTATCATTATTTTATAATGTTATTAGATCACTTTCTGTGTTCATTTATCTTTGTACTGTATGTTATTTAGTCGATTCTTTATGGGTTTTATATTCATATTATAGACAGTATCACAATGACTGTGCATATGTGTGGCAAAAGATTATTATCACTTTTCATGGATAGGAATTTTAATTCCAAAGTGATTTTTCTATCTAAATTGGGACCTATTTATAAGATCTTTCAAATTGAAATAACACATTTTTCCCTGAACAGCTATACAGATTTATAATCCCACCAGGAACGAAAGAAATTATAGTTTTCTTTACTTTTTGCCACCACCAAATATGCATTGATTATATTTATTCTTTGTGAATATTCAGTTCAATTTCTTTGCCCATTTTTCTACTGAAGTACCTGTTTATTTTTTCTCATTATCATATTCATGTGATATTTTACGAATATTAGTCTTTGCCATCTGTCATGCATATTTCAGATAGTTCTCTCACTTTATTGTTTGTCCTTTATTTTGCTTACAGTGTTTTGTACCATAAATAGCTTACATTTTATTTTTATTTCACTTTTGGAAAGGCACCTTTTCTTCCTAAGAATATAAATATAACAACTTTTATTTTGTACTGGTATATTTTGCTCATTTTTTAATATTGTGTTTTCTCTCTTCTTTTTTTTTAAAGATTTATTTTTTTTAATCATACAAGAACTGGGGTACAGGACAGAAGTTCAGGGGGTGAGAGGATCCATCAGAGACAGAGTGGGGAACAGAACAGATAGATTTGACTGAAATACACTGCTGAGGGGAGCAGTGGGCGAGGCAGGAGAGGTCTGCTGCACCTTATGGGTCACCTCCCTGGCCTGTGGCAGGAATTGAACTCGTGAATGGTTGCGGTTTGCTCCATAGTGCACTGCTTAACACACTGCGCCACCAGGGCGGGCCCCAATATTGTGTTGTCTCTATTGTGAATTGTATGCTTATGTTGTTCTCCTTTTGACCTATTAGAGAACTTAGTCTTTTAGAGCTATAATCATTGCTGTACTTATTTCCATTTCTAAATTTTAAGTGCAAAAGCAATTTTCCTTAAAATTTCACTCTCATCCTTTTGCTTAACAGTTGGGGTGTGTGTGTGTGTGTGTCAGTGTTTCATATAACTGATTATATAAGTACATGGGTCACTGTGGCGTGGGTGTCTCCGACAGTTTTGTTTGCCTCTGCTGGCTTGAGTAACTCCACAGCACGAGAGCTGCTGGGGACTATGTGTGATTGGTGTGGTCCCTGGAATTTTATTTCCTCTAAAACTCAACTGGGATTTGGCTGATCATTTTTAACAACTCTAAATTATTTTCTTCATACCAAACGTTGAGAATGAGGGTTAAAAAATTTACCTATTTAATTAGACCTAAAAATTGGGCTTGTCATAACAATATAAAATAAATATTTCATGTTGTGTTTCACTTTAAAAATAAAGATGAACAATATTCCATCTTGCCATAATTTCAAAGGTTAATTTAGAAAAACACTTTTTTTCTTAGTTATGTTAATTACTTGAGTATAACTTAGAGTCTCCTGTTTAATTGAATACATTTATATAGACAACCATTTACAAGCAGAGGTAATGTTCTATTATTAACCATTTGATGTCTTTTTTATAACAATATAAATCTGGGAGGTTTTACCAAAATATAAACTTCAACTGTGACACTGTTATTAAAATGTCATTCTCTGTGTGATTAGTTACTCTAAAGTAGCTTTCATTAAACTAAGGTTGCTAATTACAAGCATCCTGCTTAAATATATTTTACTGATGCTGATAATGAAAATGAGCAAAGCATTGGAATGGATTTCAGTTTGATTGTATTGGAAGGTAATATAAGCCTGAGTAAGTTTTCAAACTAATAATTTTGCCCATTATGTAGAATAAATATAAATAAAATGAACATCTTCAAAAAAACATTTTAAAACTTATATTTGCCAGAATTGTCTTAACAACCCAGATACATATTTTTAGTTTACCTGTGGTAGTTAATTTCATTTAGTTGTGGTGTTTTAAAACAAAATATGAATATAATTTTATCAAGAAAAGTAACACAACTGTTACAAAAATTAATAATATTTTCCATAGGGACCTAGCATATATAATAATAAATCTAAAAGGTTTTTTTGGTGCATTTTTCCAACATTCCTTGATCTGAGTAGTAATCAAATTGCGTGTTTCTTTGACAGGCTTATGCGGGCAGAGATCTGGAGGAGCAGTTGCGTTCGGTGTCCAGTGTAGACGAACTCATGACCGTACTCTACCCGGAATATTGGAAAATGTACAAGTGTCAGTTAAGAAAAGGAGGCTGGCAGCATACAAGAGAGCAAGACAACGTCAATACAAGGACAGAAGACACTATAAAATTTGCTGCAGCACATTATAATGCAGAGATCTTGAAAAGTAAGTACAGGACAGAAAAACCACAATAAGCTTCATTTATCAAACCAGTGGAAGTTGCTAGCCTGGTGCTTTAATTTCAGCATTTCGTACCACTGAATATTTTCAGAGCTGCATGTAATGAAATGCAACATTAATAATTTTTTTCAAGTACCACACTTTATGATGTCAGTTTGAGTGGCTGAGATGATATCTTGAGATTATAAAGAGAGAATGTTACATGTATATGAACACCCATTAATTTTTTAATTGGTATGATATTCCACTGCAAAATTTTAAAAATATATAGAATATTTTACACACTGGCAGTTTAGGCATTTAGCATTCTATATTTTACAAAATGATTGTCCATAAATTTCATTTCTGGTTTGAGTAACTACATCATCCTAAACCACCGTTTCTTGCACTGTTTGTTGACTGCTGGGTCAGTCTTGTGTTGTGGCTGCTGAGCTTTGTAAAGTTGCTGAAGATCCAGCAGAAAACTTCACAAATAATTATGATGTTCTGGAAAATGGCATAGTACAAATTGGTGGACTACTTTTTGAAAGTAAGTCCTCTCAGTTGTTAGATATTCATTGCACAGTATATTGAGCACAAAACTCACCAAAGTGGCTCCATGGTTGAATAACCAATAGTTTATGACCCTTTGCTCCAAAAATGTTATGTAAAGAGAAGTAGAAGAGAAATAAAATGGAACATTGATGAAATACATCATTTGTACTGTGTATTTAAGAGTCAGCAGTGTTGGAAGTAAACAACTACCTCACTGGAAATAAAATTTCAAAAGAGAATTACAAAAGAATAGGAAAATTTTACTCTCCTAAAAAGTCATATTTCAGGTCAATGTCCCAATTGATGGAAAATATTCCAGCATTTCAAGTAGCTCCACCATGCCATTACCCAAAGTTGTAAATAGACTGCCTGGAAACAATTTTTGAATTGAATCCAGGACCATAGTCATCATCTCATTTACATCTGAGTTTAAAAAGAAGAAAGTAAGGAAACTGTTTATGTTTACTGTTTATGTGTATTGTGACAGTGCATACTATAGCATGGCTTGCCCTCTGCAAGCCTTGCAAGCACTCTATATGTTATAGTTTCATTTTCTTGAGTAAAGAAAGCCAACCATAAGTATTGTGGACATGGGTCTAATTTCCAGAAAGCATACTCCTCTTTAAACTGGTTAGCAGAAATGAGGCTGTTGTAGAACACATCTCTGACTGCTCGGTTAAGTGTGTGGTTTTGCAGTTCACAGTGCCATTTATAACCCTGTCAACTATTTCATTTAAGTTGTGTATTCTACTTTGATCTTAACATCTGAACTCAAATGTGTGTGACTTCAACTGCCATGGCCTTTTCCCCCTTGGTGGCTTCTCTATAACTTATGGACTTCCCTGTGACTCGACAGGTATTGATAATGAGTGGAGAAAGACTCAATGCATGCCACGTGAGGTGTGTGTAGATGTGGGGAAGGAGTTTGGAGCAGCCACAAACACCTTCTTTAAACCTCCATGTGTGTCCGTCTACAGATGTGGAGGCTGCTGCAACAGCGAGGGGCTACAGTGCATGAACACCAGCACAAGCTACCTCAGCAAGACGGTAGGTGTTGCGCTATGCCCGGGCGCCCTCTCCAGCAGAACCCTTCAACTTGAGCAGAATGTTTGCCTAAAAGGAGCCTAAAATTTTGCCTGTAAAAGGAGCATAATTGCATTTAAAACTGACTATATTTCTTGTAGGAATGAAGTTAATGTGGCAATGATGCATGGCTTTGATGAAATAATGTTGCAGAGAAAGTAACTGATGCGTTATGACCTCTATTTCAGAGTGATAGCAAAGCAAGGCAGAGAAAATCAATATACATGCATATGTATGTCTTTAGTATATGCGTGTATATGATATAAGCGTGTCTATCCATATGAATACACACATTTGTATGTGTACGTATTAGTCATTGTATGCACACACATGGTAATCTTGAAGGGTAAACATACTCATTTGACAATGAAATACCTTTAGATGATTGTTTTTTGATTATAGAGAGCACAAATTATATATTCAAAATGCAAGGACATGTATGTGTCCTGTGAATCAGTGATATCGCATTGGAATAAACCATCACACTAAATATAAAATATACATTTCTAGAGATTGGAACCTGTAACCCCCTTTACCTCCATAAGCATAATTTGGAAAAAATTCGTAAAACTGTACCCTCAAAAAAACCTAAAAAGCAAAGGAAATAATCCTGACATCAAATTCCAGGTATTCTGAATTGCCTATAAAATCTATCCCATTAGATCTTAAGCTTCTCAGTAATAGAACTGAGGAATGTGCTCGAGTTCAGTTTGGGCCCAGGATTTTCAGAGCAGATGCACAGAACTGCCTCTTGCAGAAAGAGGAGGCAGGCTCTCAGGGGTGTGTTTAGGTGCTGATGATACCCTTGGGGTGCTGCTTCAGTCTCTGTGTGCCCAACCTCTGCTCAGCAATCTTGAGAGAACTGCCTGCGGCGGATGCAAATCTTCCCCTAAAAGACAAAACCCTCGTGACTTGAAAGTGTTCTCCAACCTATTTTTAATGACTTGGAATGACATCACCAACCTGGCTATGTGTTCACAACTGTTCTCGGTCCTTTCAAATTAATATCATCAGATGACAGCAATCTGTAGTATGAAGATCTTTCATTGATTTCCTGAGGCTCTTAGAATAAAACCGAAATTTTGACCACATCCTGAATGTCTACCTCTGCCTTCCTCTCTGGAATCATCTAACGCAACCATCTCTTGACCTTGTGGTGCTTCCAGCCCTTCAATCCCTGGAAACCACTCTGCTCCCTCTGCCTAGAACCTTTGCATACACCGTGACATTGCCCTGACCTAGTCTCCTTGCCAAGGTTCAAGATCTTCAGTTCTCAGCTTGAGTATCCCATGTCAAGGAAGTCCTTAGGGGTTATTTTTCTGACCTCCTTAATTAGACCCATTATTTTGCTTAAATATTTTACAGTTTGCCAGGCTCTTCCTTCAAAGCCATTACTGTTGCTTACAACCATAAACCACAGTTTATAATTATCTACTCATCATTGTCAGGGATTCACAGCTACCTTCCCAGGCCTTATCTGTTGAACCAGATCTTAAAAATCCTTCATGAAGATTAGTAATAATCAAATCCATTAACTCACCTGTATAACTTTTAATAAGCAAACACCATATCCCCAATGAAAGAATATGCTATGAATTTTAGCTTGACCTTCTAAAAAAGAGCTGTTTAATAGATAAGAGCTAATTTTACCATTTTCTTATCACAGTTAATATGAGGAAAAGTCCACTCTCTATCCACTTACTTTTGGGTTTACCAAATACATGTTCACTTTACATACGTGCCAAGTAAATAGCAGGAGACTCTTCAGGCAAAATCTAATTTTGGGAAACAAAATGTGCATTGGTAGTAAACAGAATAAATAAATTTAGCCTTTGGTTAACCATTATTGGTTTTTCTGTGACCACTGCATTTATTCTCTGCATTGGTCTAATTAGGTCTCATACTCGTCTGGTTAGTATCAGCATGAAAGTCTTTATTCAAGTATTTAATAACATAAAAATTGTTCTTTCAGGTGCCAGGCTAGAGGGTTTGGGATTTAGAAACTAAAGTCTGAAGGGCTAAGAAGAATATTTAGTGCTACGTTTAAGGTACATACTGGTGAAGTAGGATTTAGTCCAGTGTCCTCATGACTGATAATACATCATAGGGAGTCAGTTCTTTCACAGATTATAGTATTACCTTTATAATAGATTTTTAATGTTAATAATATTAATTTTATCAGCTGTCTCCTAATCTCATCACATGAAAAATCAGAACTTCCTGTAAAATTGTTAAAGTTTCTTTTTCCTATTGTTCATTCATGTTGCTTCAAGATTTGATACCTTTTGATAGTAAAGACACTGTAGAGTCTTTCCATGCATTTGTCATTAGTAAAAACATCAGAGCACTCTTCATTGTAGCATCTCAGTGTGTTAAAGATTTACAGATTTTTGAAACTAAAACTTTGAAATGGCTTCAAAACAAGGTACTTGAAGAAGACACTGTCTTCTCCAACTCCACACCCTCTCCTTCGGGCTCCTCCTCCTCTCTCTGTGCTCTTCATGATGAGTACGCCTGAATCTCCATGTCCAGTGCAGGCTAGTCTCGTGGCCTCCAGACCATCTACTCAAACTTGAGACTTGGCTTTTGCTCTGACAGGTTCTAGTTGATCTGCGTCACACTGGAGTTATAACGTATTTTCCCACCGCACCCTGTCCTCTCAAATAAGCCAATGAATCATTTTCTTTTTCTGCTATTCTCTGTTTTCGTTAATGAAATTTGGTCAATCTAGGTTATTCTTCTTTTCACTTAAAGCCCAATCAATAATTCCTGTTAAACCTTGAAAGCACCTAGCATCTACCCCAGTGTCAATTCTGCGGATCCAGACTGGTCCAGACCACATTCACCTCCCACCTGGAACACTCCACCTGCACCAGTCTTCTAACTGGTCTCGTAGCCCAGTCTCACATCCTCCAGTCCAGTGGTGATGTCTCAGCAGTGACTTTTTTCTTTTCAGAATGATAAATCAGATACTCCAAACAACTTCCAGTAGCACTGGATTGCTGACACTGAAGCGGTGTTCAGTGAGTGTATTCATGAACTGGTCTTCTCTAATTATATGACTTATTTAGTGTCTGACTGGTTCACAAGTGTTCTGAGTCGCTAAATATTTTGAATGGTGCTCTTCTTTAGGTTCCTTTTTCACATTAAGTCTTTTTACATCTATTACTGGGCTCTTACCATCCGGTCACTACCTAAATCTTTATTAAATGCTACAATTGGCACTGTTCTTTCCACCAGTACCCAAACTCTTTTACTCCCTAATAAGGTCACTGCATCTTACTTCTGAGGCATTACAGTGTTGTACTCTACACACACACACACACACACACACACAGCTAATTCCTACCATGGAGAGTCCTTGGAACTATATTTAAATGTTGCTTGCATGACATCTCCTCTCATGCTCTGATGACTCTTCACTGCCCATTTTTATCATCTTTATCTTTTCTGCTTGTAGATTATTTCACTCCCTAGCTATAAGCACCGTGAAACCAGAGTTTGTCTGTGGTTGTTGTGTCTGTGGTGTAAAGACACAGCACAGCAAATGGCAGCCACATGTAAACACTTGGCACTAAATGGAAAAAAACTAAATAGGGAACATATTGAAAAGTAAAATTTTGAATCTAATGGTTTTGAATAATCAGAGTTCATTTAAGTGGGGATACCGGAAAAAAAGTGGGGCAGACAATTCTAGAATCACAGAGTGGCAACTGGATCTTTACATGGAGATTTGCTAGAAAACGTCCCATCGACAAATGATGGCGCCAGCCCTAGTGTGGTTGTTGATACTTGGAGAATCATGTGTCAGAAGTGCGACCCACGCCAAGGAGAGTCAGTATTCAGTCTTCACCCACACTTGAAGAGTCCGATTCCATTAAATGCGTGCCTGGAGAACTTTGTGGAGTTTCACACTCTGCTGTTCGTTGAGTTCGTGGTGATGCACTGATGAGCTTACAGTTTAGCAGGGGGAATCCAATTTATCAAGTAACTCGAAGTAGTATAATGTGTTATGAAGGAGACATATCAATACAAAGATTTGTGCAAGGACCTAATAAGGCTTACACACCAAGCAGAGTAAGACATGAAATTCCAGAAGACAGTGTTTTCATTTCTGTTTAACACTTTACTCTTACTGCACTTTGAAAAAGCTAATACTTAAATGACATCTTTTTCTGACTTATATTTATTATCAATCGAAAATAAATGGGATGATTTCTTTTTAAACAGAGAAAGGAAATTTCTTACTGCTCTATTTTCTGCAGGCAAAAAAAAAGTTTTTGTTCTATTAAAGGAGTTCCAGACACATCTTTCAGCAACAAAAGTCACCAATTGGTGACTTTTCATATAAATTGTAAGGACAGTGTACATTAAGTAATGGAAAACCCAAGTTTTTTACAGAAACTTCATTGAAATGTTTTATGGTGCTCAGTGAAAGGCAGGTTATCAGGATGTGAGCAAACCAAAGTCAGCTGAAAAGTAAAACCATATGCACTGAGCATTCCAAAGTGAACTAATCGATAACAACTGCTTCCAAGTCCTCCCCCTGAATAGCTAAGTGGCTCTGGAAAGGTCACCGCAGGGGATGCCTTTCTGACCTCTTTCATACACATGTGTTGTCCATGTATTTTCTTAATAGAAGGTATATACTTAAGAGCTATAATCAAAAATTAGAAAACAGATTTTGCACACGATCTGATGATTGAAGCATAAGCAGAGGAAAGTCATCTGCTTCCCAGGCAAACAGTGGATTACACAGTTATTTAAATGTCCTTGTTTACCTTCTATGCCTTTAGCAAGATAGGAATGAATTTTAAAAAATAATAATAACTACTAACTCCATGAGGCCTCCTTGGAAATCTTGGTAGTAGAATTCAGGAAACTAAGTCTCTGTGCCGCTTTTACTAGTTCTGGATTGAGAAAGCCAACTCTTTATTGGACTTGGAACTCTATTAGCTCACTCTAATTTACATAAACAGATTACTTAAAATTCCAAGTTGCCATATTAAAAAGAAATAGTTGTTTTTTGGAATATTTCATAAAGAAGTAAGCATAGATACACACAAAAGCATTCCAGATTATATTTGAATTGAATTATTTCATGAAATTTTCTTTTATAGCAAATTTATTTAAGCCTCAGAGAAGTGTGCCACTTTCCAGTGCAAACGAGAGGTATTATTTTGCAAGGCAGAGATAACTCTTCATTAATTAAACAGAACACTGGGGCATTCTGAAAGATTAATTTATTACATGCATGTGTGTGCAACAAATGGAATGTGATTTTTTTTTTGAATCTTTAGTTAATTAATATTGGGCAAGCACAGTCATTGCAAATCAGGTTTCATCCAGATGTAAGAAAAGAACTCTATGCTGATACTAGTTATTAGAAATTTCTTTAAAAATAACAATTGCCAGGGCCTCCCTGGTGGCGCAGTGGGTTAAGCAACGCACTATGAGGCAAACTGCAGCTACTGCAGCACAAGTTCGATCCCTGCCTCCAGCCAGGGAGGGGACCCATATGGCGCAGCAGACCTCTCCTGCCTCGCCTGCTGCTCCCTTCAGCAGTGTATTTCAGTCAGTCTGCCTATTCTGCTCCCCACTCTGTCTGGTGAATCCTCTCACCTCCCTGGACTCTGGCCTGTACCCCAGCTCTTATATGCATAAATAAATAAATCTTTAAAAAAAAATAACAATTGCCTTAAGAAAAAAAATTAATCTACTAGAATACTACCTTTTGCAGCTCAAAGTATTGACCGTGACTGCAGATTATATTTAGTATTTCTAAGACTCCTGAGTTTAAGTCTTCGTTATCATTGTAGCACTGTTAAGTTTTATGTGACAAGTGTACATTTTGTGTCTAATAATATGATATGGTTAGGTGTAAATTTGGTAGCACCTGCTATTCCCTCATCTTCCCAGAGCCAATTTAAAGATCCAGGAGTCTTGATAGTTGGCCATGTGGCCGGTCTTCTCAGTCTTGCTCTCCAACTAGAGCAAATATTTTAATAGACCTATACTAATAGTATAGCCTCAATCCCCATAATGAATTTTACTAGTATTTTGATCCTAAATAAGATACAAGCTAATATTATTTGCATTTCATCTTATAATTTTTGGAAAATCATATGCAAAATATCACATTATAATTATCTTCAGTTAGTGGCTAAGAACACATACATACACATTTGAAATTATTACTAATACTGAATGTAATAGATAAATTTTGAAATGCTAACAATGGACCCTCATTTGCCCCTTTTCCTATTTTTAGGAATTATCCCTCCTATTAAATGTAGTTTTTCTCTTATTTTACAATTATAAATCATAATAGAACATTAAATCAAATATAGTGGTGAGATTTCATGCTCAGAAAAGAAACTGGTTGTATGTTGGGGCGTAAAGATGTAAAGGAAGGGATTTTTGCACCACAATTGTGTCCACAGAAACAATTCTCTTGAATTAAAGGCTAAACTATATTCCAGGATCTTCTCAGTAAGGAAGTGCTACACCTTTTTCTTGAATAGCCTGCAAGATAAGTAGAAATTGGCTTTGTTGCTTTACAACTGTTGCTATGTTGGTATCAACAACCTATTGTTTCAAAATGTGGGTTTATTTGAAGTCCATTCTTGTTGGTGAGAATTGACTATTACATACTCTTATTAAAGAATTCCAGTAGATAACAGCTGGGAACCTGTTAGTCGGAATTCCTGCCATTTCCTCCTGTTTACTAGTTTTGCAAAATACACAATCAGTTTTGTAAAAATTTCCAGTCTTGATTATGCCCTCTTTATATAAATGCTTTTGGTCATCTCCAACTAGAGCAAATATTTTAATAGACCTATACTAATAGTATAGCCTCAATCCCCATAATGAATTTTACTAATATTTTGATCCTAAATGAGATACAAGCTAATATTATTTGCATTTCATCTTACACCACAAAACAATTTTTGGAAAATCATATGCAAAATATCACATTATAATTATCTTCAGTTAGTGGCTAAGAACAAATACATACACATTTGAAATTATTACTAATGCTGAATGTAATAGATAAATTTTGCACTGTATAAGCTTAACTCTAAATATAAAATAGTATTCTGCATACATTAAAGCATATAATAATGTGACAATAACATTAAAACTTATTTCATTAAAATTTAAAGAATGTATTTATCATTTCAAACACATGTTTCTGGATATGCCTTAACTCTTGATAGAAAATTCTGGATACTGTGTTCATTTAAATCTTTATATAATGGCAAGCACAGATTTAATAATTGAGTTGAACTGCAGATTTCTGCTCACCAATAGCATTTAAGGTAAATTATTTGATATTTTAAATATTTTAGAATAATACCTATATCCATATAGAGAGATATTTACTCATTCACTCTCACTGTTTTAATTATGAGAATCATAAGGGCAAGAATCCTTGATAACTGTTAATCTAAAAATCTGGAAAAGGGCTTGGCACGTGGCGTAGTATAGATTCTCAATAAATAGTCATTGAAAATTAAACAAGGGAAGATTTTTAACAGAAATTTAAAAAATCATAATATTCAACAGAAGATTCAACTGAGTCAGGGGTGATGATGAGGGCGCAGGCAGCAGGGGGAGGAGAACCAGACTCTAGACAATCCCCAGTCTTACCAGCCCCCTTTTATAGATAAACAAGTGGATGCACAGAAAGGTAAACAAATTTCCCAAGTCACCACAAAGTACAGTGCTGAACTCTCATTCGTGTCTGTTTCATAAGACTAAACTCTTGCTTATTCTTATGTTTCTAGCAGGGAAAGGGAAGTTGCCAGGTATTTGAAAAGTGTACATGCTTCCTTGGGGAAGAGACATGTGAGTTGATAGTGTAATTCTGATTATTATTTTTTTTAGTTCAAGAAGTTTACCTTTTCTAGGTACGTACTCTGTGATTAGGAAAACTGGGGGGGGGGGCAGTAAACATAGGGATTAAACACGACATTCATGAATTAGTCTGTAAACAAGACAGAGGAGAGAAAAAGGGTTTTCATTTCAATTTTCAGTATATCTATTCCTTTGATTTAATTACTGAATTCACTAAACTTGAAACAGTAGTAGAAATCTCATTTAGTCATTTAAATGAAGAAAACATATTGATAGACACATTTAAAACCAGTGCAGAAAAATGAGAGATGCTCCTTTAGTGGATGATAAGAACTAGCCCAGTTCACAGGGTGCAGCCGTGACCTCCTGCATATATATACACTCTCAGTAGATGCTCCCAGTTTTCAGAAATAGAAAGATGAATAAACCTCAATTACCAAGAACCTCTCTACTTTAAAATTGATCACACACACCTATTTCTGGATTCTTAAACCTTTTCCCTCTCTGAGACAAGTAAGTAAAAAATTTAAGAAGCTGCCTGAAAATCTCAGGTCAAAATTTAGAGGTGAAGGGTGTGTTTGGAGGAAAGAAAAAGGGTTTTCATTTTAATTTTCAGTATATCTATTCCTTTGATTTAATTACTGAATTACTGAATTGAGCTCAGCAATTGCCCACTCAGACACAAACCAAAAAAATGAAGCATCGATAATTTGAATTTTCTTTTCCTTAAATTAAAATGCAAGTACATTAATCTCCCAAACTGTAGAGTAATTTTAGCGTTTATCAAGGCCTTCAAGTCACAGAATAAAACATTTCTCTATGCAATATTTTTTTTTGGGGGGGGGTTCCTTCTTGTTTCTTTACTCTGCTAGCATATTACCAACACAAATTTATCTTACCTTTTGAAAGCCCAGAGCCAGGCTTATCTTTCCAGAAATATGCTATCTTAATGTGCCTTTAACTGCCCTCCACTTCATTGGTACGTTCCTCCAAACCCCAGTCCCTGAATGCATCTACGGCACTGGTGACATTCTATCTGTGGACAGCATCAGCCCAGAATGGCTGAAGTCCATCCTTGAACTCTGACCCTGCTCCTTGAGAGCTCTTTCCTCTGGAAGGCTGCCAGGTGGAGGTGTAGCGACACAGAGAGCAGGAATGGCGTGCTCAGGTGTAGGGATGGAGACATCTCAGACTCGTCTGCTATTCTGTTATACCAAATAACGCTGTGTCCTTCACTGCCAGGCTCTCTCTGCCCATGTCACTTAAGACAACGCTGAATCCAGCAGTGGTGACTGGTGCTGTGTAAGCAAAAGCGTTCTTTGTGGCCCGACCCTGTGAGCCCTTTCCCTCCTGGCACGTGGGGCTTTCTGGTCTCCTCACCTGCTGATTCCCCCTCTCCTGCAGTCCCTGCCCTGTCCCCACCCTTCAAGCTCCCTCTGGTTCCCAGTTGTCTCTACTCCATCCTTCTCATGTTTGAAATTGCTGAGCTGTTTGGCCCTCTGCCTCTTGGATGTTCTCCTTTATTGGCTTCCCTCGACTTTGCAACACCCTCTTCTGTTTCTCCAGCTTCACCTGCTACCTCGTCCTTGTTCACTAGGTCGCTGGCAATTTTTTTTCACTGCTAAATATGCCTGTCCCACAGCCTTCTGTTATTAGACATTTTGTCTTTTCATTCAGAATGTTCTTACCAAGAAGTCACACCCAAGAATTCATGCCCAACTAATCATATCCAAAATTTCAATCACAAGTTTAATACAGATGGAGTTTAAATAACTCCTAAGCCCCAGACACAGCTCCAATTGGCTATTCAGCAGAAATCCTTAGGCTTTTGTAAACCGGCCTGTAAACCTTCCTACCATTTGCAATATTATAAAGCCTAAATAAGTAATTGACAAATGATATAGATATAAAAATAAACAATGTTTTGCCTAGATATGTCAAAAATGCTTTAAACTATAAAGAGCATACACACTACAGAATTAACTCTCTTAAAATAGCTAACATAACGCAAAAGATTTTGGCCAGTGTTAACATCTCACTTAATAAAATGCATCATACAAAGTACATCAAGGAAACTGAATAGTAGTACATCAAGGAAACTTAATTACATCAAGGAACTGAATGACAAGGCTCTGGAGTATGTCATCTTCGTTAGCACAGTTTGGATAAGCTTCCAAATAATGTGGTTCAACCGCAGTTACACTATCAGAAGCTGATCTTATCAAACAGTTCATGACCAGGATTTTACTTTCACTATTATAATTGATGTAGTTCTCACTTTAAGTAAATTAAGAATTAAAATCTACTTTTAATGACTAGTTTAATGACTAGTTATTAGCATATTCAATTTAAAAGTTGTTTTTGGAGAAGAGTACTGAAATTCTCCACAAGTAAGGCATTCAGAATGAGAATCTCACTTGAGCTAACATCTGAGACTAATGCGCAATCTTGTAAAATGCCTTATCTTAAAGTTTATTATTTTCATATTGCCATACATATTAAAATAGCAGAAGCACAGTGTTAGCTATTAAATAATGAATGTGTTTACTGTACTTTTATTTAGATTTATAAGATCTCAGATAAATGTAAAACTACTTTGAGTAAAAATTAAGTGGAATGAAAATCAATTTTGCATCTTTTTAATATATGTTTGTATATTCAATTTTCACAACATAGGTCTTTACCAAATGTTTACAGGTTGTGGACCGAAGCTTCACTCGTACATCAAAACGATATTTATATCTATGCAACTTTTAACATCAGTCCTGGAATATTATGAACTTTGATATCAAATAATGTAGGACTCTGAAACAATCCTTTTCCTTGGTCACATTGCTTTGTCACATCTCTGCTCCATAATCATTCCTTGATTATCAAAATTTAGTTATGCTTTTAATAATGACATAAGCATGGGGGCTAGTGATTATTTCGACACAATGTTGATTGGAAGCAAAAACAGATTTTACATTGTAATCATTAAATTCTTTGTGTCCTGTATATATTATGCAGCACCACCTAGTCATCAGGAGTTAATTTCACTCTTTTTGGATTCCCAGATTTACCATACAAATGCTTTATAGTATAGCGTCTATATAATTTCTTTCTTCTTTTTGTCCCTTCTTTGTAGTTGTTTGAAATTACAGTGCCTCTCTCCCAAGGCCCCAAGCCAGTAACCATCAGTTTTGCCAACCACACCTCGTGCCGGTGCATGTCTAAGCTGGATGTTTACCGACAAGTGCATTCGATTATCAGACGTTCCCTGCCCGCATCACTGCCACCGTGAGTATGAACTGAATCTGTTTCTCTGCATCCTCTACTAGTATAAAATTACTTTCAAGTAAACAGTTTATTAAAAGAATTTTTGCTCTGGTATACTTTGCATGGCTATAAGACTATTTTAATAATGCACCATGTAAATAAAATTCAGCTGAAACAAGGAAGCCCATTTTATTGACAGTGTAGCTCCCACCATAAAAGAAGTATTTTGGGGACCTCCCTGGTGGCCTAGGGGTTAAGTCAGCATTATCACTGCTGTGGCCTGAGTTTGATTCACAATTCCCTGGCAGGGAGGGGACCCACATGGTGCAGCAGACCTCTCCTGTCTCCCTGCTGCTCTACTCAGCAGTGGATTTCAGTCGCTCTGCCTGTTCTACTCCCCACTCTGTCTCTGGTGAACCCTCTCACCTCCCACATCTCTTGGCCTACACCACAGTTCTTCTATTTCTGGGAATTGACACATGTGCCACCAATAGTTAGACCATCATTTATCTGATGAAACATTCATGAAGCCTGGTACACTGACTCACAAAGGACGGTAAAGCTAAAAGCATTTTAGCCTTGATAAAAATAAATAAATATAAAGTGTTTGACATCTATCAGCAGTTTACTTGGTTTTTTTCAATCTTGTTTCCTTGTGTTAAATTATTCATATTTTATTTCAACAAGGATTGAATACTTAAATAGTCATTAAGTGCATAAAAGAATTTTAATTTTTCTTCCAATTACTATTCAAAACAGTATTTGTTTTTCATGTTTCCTGACCTGTTAGTTTGGTAACTGGCAGCAATACTTCACTTGATTATGAAGAAGGACAGGGAAGAGCATCCAGGGATGAGCCTGTGACTGGTTTGTAGCGAGTCACTTTGCATTCAAACCTGAGATTTCTGCCCCAAAGTGAGAATGTGGCTTCTTTCTCTTTAGAATAGCCAGTGCATACAGAATGAGCTTGTGGATAAAAATCTACATACTTCCAATATTTTAGGGGACTTAGTCTTGTGACATGCCAATAGCAGCCTTCCCCGGGAACTTCCCTTGGAATCTCTTTGTGCTGCTTTACTTAGTGTGGCAGACAAGAGGGGCTATTTCTCCAAGGACACAAAGAACTGGGGAATAGTCCCATGTATGTGACAGACATCTGGGCCCTCTGAAGTGAGAAAGGAAAGAACTTACAAAAACCTGCGACAGACCTAGGCTGACATAAGAGGAGACAGCACCTTACCGAGGAGTCCATGTCCCAGGCCTGCCCACATTCTCTGCCTTAGTGACTCACTCCCATCCTGAGCTCAGCCTTTCTCTCTGTGCAATGGCTTCAAGGAGAACAGTTCAAGATCTGACCATACTGGTGACAAAAACATTAATTCAAAAGGATACCTGCACCTCTATGTTTATTGCAGAACTGTTTACAATAGGTAAGATAGGGGAACAACCCAAATGCCCCAAAATAGGTGACTGGATCAAGAAGATGCGGTGTCTATACACAAAGGAATACTATTCAGCAATGAAAAAAATAAATTCATATCATTCAAACCAACATGGATGGAGCTGGAAGGGATTATGCTCTGTGAAATAAGCCAGAAAGGAAAAGAAAAGTATCAGATGGTTTCACTTAAAGGAGGAATGTAGGGGAACCAAATAAAGGATCAGAAAAAAATGATTATAATAAATTAAAAAACAAAATTAACAGGCAACTATAAATCAGAGGTACTCTGCAGGGGGGGCAGGGAGAGGGAGAGGGATCAAAACAAGAGGGAAGAGCACAAGAGACTATGGTGATGGTGCACAGGTGAATTAGTGGTGGGAATTATATGGGGACTGCACCTGAGAGGAGAAAGCGAACATTGTACAAAAAGGAAAAATCATATAAAATAAGAAAATAATGAAATGTTTTATCTAATTCAGCTTATATTGTTCTATCTACTTATAAATAGAACTCTAAGTGAACTCTAATAAGTTAATATATTAGTTATATCACTGTTTTTAATTACCAGATTTATTAATGATTTACTAAATGTTTACCTCTATATTACTCATAACAGCATTGTCTCATATTCTCTGACACCTTCACATCACACTGTGATTACTAATCATGTTCCCTTATATCGCACCTAATCTGTATTGATTATTTGGGGGGACAACCTAAGCTTGAGCTTCATTTCTGTCGCTGCCATCATCATCCACTTTATTCTGCAGGTATCGGTGATGTGAGGCAGTGGTGTCATTCCTAATTTTCTTGCGTCAAATCTTCTTCCAAAATCTGTCTAATATCACCAGTAGGCTTTCAAAGGCATGCTTTCATTCATCTGACCAGAAGCTAGCAGTGACTTTCAACTGCTAAAAGATTGGAACACGCATTTCCCATCTCCCTCTTCTGCATCAGCCTTCCTTTCTCATTTCCTCTCCCATTATTCACCTAGTCTGCATTTACAGTCTGATTCCCTGAACACCAATCTCATTTCCTGCTTTCTATCTTATTTCTGTTCTGACCCTGGGTTTAAAAATAAATCCCTTTCTTTCTGCCTCACTCATTTCTCAGAGTATAGACATAGGGTATTGTGCTGCATTCATCTTACCCAAAAATCACCACCTTGGCCTCTTGAATATCCATGGCGACTACTGGATTTACTCTGTCCTTGTATGGATATATGGGGTCTATAAGTGTTATATTGCTCTGAATGGTGAGATGTTTCAGGTAGGTTAATAGCCTCCACAATATGTATCTCGTGATAACTTAAAAATAATTGAACCACTATTATATTTGTGCATACTTGGTCACATCTATGTAGTATTTATTGATGAAATATTTATGTCAAGTCCTCTATGTGGCTAAAACTGTTAAACTGTCATAGGAAATGGGATTTTAAAAAAATGAGTCATGCAAATCCTTGCCTAAAGGAATACACATTCAAGAGTGCTAGTAAACCCAGATGTTTATAATATAATGAGTATATTAAACACTACTGTGTTTCATTCAGTCATTCAACAAGCAGTTACTGTGTGCCTGCTACTGTACTACTATAATGTTGTGCTGGGCTATAGGGGTAGAAGAATAGATAGGTCAGTGTTCTAGAGCAAACCCCATATGTGTATCAGACATGTAAACATGACTGAAATCTGTGTGTGGAGGAAGCAGCGAGAGGTGTGACTGCAGCATGTGTGAAGTAGAGAGGATCTGAATGAGTCCAAACAGGTAAAGAGAATTGCACGTGCCAGGCTAGGGGTGACCTTTTTCTTAAAGTCTGTCCAGAACCTCTAAAAGATACCTGTAGGAGTTTGATGTCCACATTTCCCTATAGAAAGTCCACCTGGTGGCTATAAGCTGGGCGGATTAGGGAGAAAAATAAGATGTGGAGTTATTGAAGAGGAAGCTTCTGAAGTATGTAAGGAAAGAAGTAAGAATGGGGACTAAGGCAGAATAAAAAGATGGGAAAAGAGGTAGAAAGACATTTGAAATAGAAGGACGTGCAGATGTGGGGAAACAAAGTGGGGGGGGGCGGTCAGGAAAAAGGACAACTTCCCAGCTGGGGCCAGATCTGAGGCACACAGCACTGGTGCGGTAAGGGCTCAAAACAGGGGAGGGAAGAGCGCAAGGGATTGTGGGCGCTGGATCACAGGGGCTGTGGCGGTGGGAGATACATGGAGACCACACCTGAGGGGCGAAATCAAGTATTGTCCCAAAATGGACAACGATATAAGAAAATAAATGTAAAAATTTTAATTGAAAATAAGAAGGAAAAGTTTCAGAGAAAGCTCTAGGGGTGATCATCAAAACCCCAGGGAATACCAGCTCACAGGAAGAGGGGTTTAAAGAGGAGAATTTAGTGTTCTTATGCATAGTTTGTGTTTTTGCAGTTCTGTGTTTCATTACCCTCATTCACGCTTTTCTATTTTTATCAAATATGGGTGTGTAAACATACCCTGAGAGATTCTATAGTACAGCTTGACTGTTGACTTTTTTTTTTGGTCAGAATGATAACATTAACTTTCAGCAGTATGTTTTTGAGATGTGATCATCTATATTTATGTAGGCCTAGTCTGTGTGTTTAATGGCATGATAGTATTCTAGTGTATAAATAAGTAAATACGTAAATGAATTCTGTGCCTATTTTCTGACAGTATGTAAAAGGGAAAGCAATATACTAACTATTAGGAAGCAAATCATAGAAAAATTATATTACATTTGAGAAATGAGTACCTTGAAGTTTGTTTTACATAGTGGCAAATTTATTGGTTATTTAAATGGTTATCAGTGACAATGTTCCCAGAGGAAATGGCATGTTCTGGTGACAACATGTAGACAAGAATAATTGAATTGGATTTAATCTGTGCAGGCATAGGAGGCAGAGATTAATTTTAAAAGGTAATGCTATGCTTATGAAGCTGTGAGGATCTGCCCAGAGAGCTCCTCCCATCTATGGAGGTATTGAGATAGCACAGGAAGCTTTGGGGGTAGAGGATGACAAGATGGTGTTCAGTAGAGTGAAGATGTCTTCAGTTTTTTTATTGGACAATACAAACAGAGGGAAGGCATTATTTCAACCTGATAAACAGGCTATTCCAGCCTTTGGGAGGGAGACGTATTAAATGAACAAGAAAGGAAGGGCTGGAAATTAGGAGAAAATGAGTAAGTCTTGCCTGAAAACTCACTTGAGTTTTATTTGTTTGTTTCTCTTATAAAAGTGTCAAATTGGCTAGCTAACACTCTACATAAAATATGATTGCTTCTAAGAAGTTATAGTTGCTGAAGTTAATTAAGGAAAATTTCATTCTTGTGCAAACCCATTTCTTCTCCAAGGCATGGAGTGGATTATAGGGCAGGCAATCTTTGATTTAGAACTTGGTGGCTTCGTGTCTTTGGACTGTTAATTTATAACAGATCTGCAGTCCAAATGATTAGAAGCTTGAATATCCATGAGTGTTTCTTTTATCCATTTTATTTTTTTCATTCTTTCCTTTTTAGTTCACACACTGTTGCCTTACAAAGAATAAACTATATTAGAACAGAAATGCAGAGATAATGTATATACCGATTGAATTGGAATATAGTCTCGCACCAATAGATCAGAAACTATTTTTTCCCCTAGCATTTTAAAATATTCATCCTTATTGCCTGGAAATAGCCTTTATACAAGTTCAAACACTTATATTCTTACATGTTTGTGAAATTTTAATTCAAATGTCTCTTCATCCTCTGTTCTACAAATCTCATAATCTAAATTGTCTAAACACCTATTGACATGAATCAGTTTACCAAGGGAATTCAGACAACAGAGTCTAGCTTCTGTAGCATAACTATCTATAAAGTATATCTGCCTTTGTCCTCTGGTTTCTGCCTTTTAATAGATAATAATTGAAAGCACAACACATGCTGATGAACTGGTAGAAACTGCATTGTAGTGTTTATGATTCAGAAAGTCCTACAAAGACGTCATCTGCACTGAGCTTGTGTCTGTGGTGTTACGGAGAGGTGAGGGCTATGAGAGAAGATTTTGTGAAACTCAATGTCAAGTTCAACTAAAACACACGATTGTTTTTAACAAAACACCCATTTTTTAAAAAAAAAGGAAATATCTGTATTAGATTAAATCTATCAGTAAGTTTTTAAAAATTTTGAATACAACTCTTGTTTTTTACTAGTTTTGAGTTTATAGAAAAGTTAGCAGAAAGAGGGTATCCCTATACTATCTAATCTTCTAGTTTCTCCTATTACTAACATCTTGCAATGTTTAGTAAATTTGTTACAATGTTGGATGAACCAGGTTGATAGTAACTAAAATCCAAATTTGCATTCTGTTTCCTTCATTCTGTTGCACATCCTGTGGATTCTGATAAATGCACATTGACAAGTCGTCACTGCTATGGTAGCAAACAAAATAGTTCCACAGGCCTAAACAGTTGCTGAGCTCTGCCTGTTCATTCCTGTCTGCTTTTCATGCCCTCCCCCTCCCAGCTACCCCAGCCCCTGGTATCACCCAGCCATTTTCATGTCACATCAACACTCTCCTGCCTTGGGCCTAGTTTCCTTTCATTATTGCTTTCTTTAATTTCTGCTAATAATACCAATAGCTGTTTTGAACATTTATCCTGGTGATTTGCCTTTATCAATTCTATATTCAATTTTATTAGTTTGAAATAGATATAAAAATAAAAACTGACAAAAATTATAAAAACATTTGTAGGTAGATTTTCAGGGTCTTAGCCTATCATACTTCTTTCAATCTTGTTTATCTGAACAAATCCAAAGACATTGAAAAAAGAAACACGAGTTTCTCGACTATTCTGCTCTCTGTGCCCCTGCCACAGTTCTAGTCTCCATCCAGGTCAAAGCGACTGGCGGCCTGTCCTTGACTAGCTACCCCGGTGTGGTTCCTGTTTCACATTCAAGTCTCTGATGGATGGTAGCACAGCCTCTGTAGGTGGCAGGCCTCTGTTCTAAAACAATCGTCTATAGTCACACAAAAAGTGAAAGATTCAATTTATAAGCTCAGTTAGTTATATTACTGCAACTCATTCGTTAGCCATTTTAAATAGCAAGTCTGAAAGATTGTGAAGACCATGAAATTTTCATTAATCCTTCCTAATAACTTTTATATCCTAACAAACCCCAAGTCCACTATTCTTCCAGTCACTACACAAATGAAACACAAGCAAAGACTAACATCCACAGAATAGTAAACATGAATGTGAAGTCAATAAAAGTCAATAGAAGGGCAGTATATGAGTAGATATTTTATTAGATATGTTTCTGTTAAACATACTCCTTTTAGGCAACATATTGGAACATTAAAAAGTAAATTCAGATATCTAGCTAGAGCACTGGAGCTGATTAATAACATGGAATATAAACATAAGTTGAATATAACAATTTAATTTCCATTCAATATTAATTATCCTCCAATTATATGAGAAAATCAACATCTGTGTAGATATAGCCTTGTGCATCCAAGGGACATGTCTGATAAATTCAAGCATAACAGCTCAGAGACATTTGGGATAAAACTGTTAAAACATTATACCCAGCACTCTTTAGCTCTGATAATAAAAATATAGTTGCCCTTCCAGCTGCTACTCAGACATCAATCTTGAACAAAAAGGCTGTGAACTGATGTTCTTCCGTAATACAATTACAGGTTTGAATGATGTTAATCATAATGTTTTCTTAATGGAATCCAGAGTATTTTATTAAATGTCCCTGAAATGATATGAAGATACTATGAAGCGAGCAGGACAGTTTTCAGTACATGTTTTCACTAATGTACTGGGTCACATTCAACACTTAACAGTGCTTAGCTTAGATAGCTATTTGAGAATCAGTAGAAGAAGAAGCCTTATTAAAAGAGCTGTCATTGGAATTAATTGATCAATAGCACAAATTATCTCCATAGAAAAATGTGCTTTTCAAAATAGGGATTGGATACTAGACTTTGAATTTGGGTTCATTAATGTCAGTATTTATGTTTGAATATTCTATAACACATTTTAAGGGGTATTTAATAAAGTAACCCACTAAGTAGCTTAATAAAATTTAGGATGCAACTGAATTTTTCAGAGAAAACATTTTACTGACTACACGTCTTTGAAAAAGAGTAATATTTCAGTTTAGGTATAATTACTTACAAACAGAAGTTGGTAGTTTGCATATTTCCTTAAATATGAACTTGGGGAGTCAGGGAATTTCCAAGTAAATGAAAACCTCAGTGCCAAAAAATAGAGAACATGAATCAAATGTTATGGAGAAAAGAGCCTACCGTGTTCAAAGAGCTACTAATTACTACCCAATAAGTAGAATTTAATCTAATGAACTTATATTGAACATTTAAACCTTTCAAAATTTCATTTTTAAAATGAAGAAGAAATGAAATAAGAAATAAGAAGATGAGATTGATCTTATTAAATCTGTTGCTTTCTAAGACATATACCCTTAACAGTTTCCCTCTGATTTAAACTAGCAAAAAACAATAACTACCCAACTAAAGTCTGATGACACCTTAAAATAATGAATGAAATAAAAGTAGAAAAGTATTCTTAGAAAAGTATTCAGACCTTTAATGCAAATTAGAAGCAGGAGGATGGTTGCATTTGGGTGAGTATAGAAGGGAAATAAAAAGTAAGAACGTAAGAATAAAAAGTTAGAAAGTTCATTATATATGAGTTTTAACACAGATCCACATATCAAGTAATCCGCTTTGCAGGTAAAATGTCTATGAATCAGTATGTCTTACAAATATAGCATACACAATGACTTATTTTTAAAATATTAATAGGTTTTTACATACATTTATATTTAGAACTTGAAGAGAAATTTCAGTCGGATAAAAACACTTTGGAGATTAAGATGTAGGAGATAAATACATTGTACTAACACATATACCCACCAAGAAAGTATTTGCTTTCATTCTAAAATAGCAATATTTTGGAAATTTTATTTACCATTTTTCATATAAGAAGCTCACAGTGCTAGTAACTTGCTAATTGCTTTTACAACATGAACCCTCATTTAGAAGTTATGACAATCTCTTCTATTAAAATACATTTTTTTAAAATTTCCTTGTATCTTGTAATTTCACATTTTAACATTTGATGATGTCCTCCAAGATATATTGTTGAGGGAAAAATAAGGTTTAGAACAGTATTTAAGGGATACCATCTTCTATGTAACTTAATAACAAAAACTGCATACATATATAGACACAGTCAGACAGGCAAACATATCTGTTGCAAAAAGAAACATTAAGGACATAAACCAAAAGCTAAGGAAACCAACAACATTTTGGGGAGATGGATCAGAATGAACTTCTCTGAAGATACATTTTTCTCACGATTTTAACTGATAATTACATTTTATATCCTCAAGAAAAAAAACTCATAAATGGCATATACTATATGTAGAATAAAGCAAATAAGTATATTAAGATTCTTAGAAACCAAAAATTTTATGGAAGTTATTAGTTTGCTATAAAATAATAAGTTTAAAATCTCAGTAATATTAAATCGGATTTGGAAATATCGCTATGAACTGGGTTTTTCCCCCTAAAAATAGGCATAGGTGTCTTTTGAGAGTCAAAAATCTATTTCTAGAAACATGAATTTTAAGCACAACTTTTGTTGTTTTTAAAATTTTTATTGTTTTAAATGGGAAGAATTATAATGCATGGTAGATAAATCTAAAACATAGTTCCTTTCCTACAAAGTAGCATAAAGACTGTAATGTGTGCAGAAAACTAACTTACTCTCCATAGGATCTAAAACTTAAACATTGTTTCCTGACACCCAGTGATTATTTTGGTTGTTAACACAGATGGGCATTTGCACACTGCTTGAGAAATCGCTCACTTATGGTACAGTATAACAACACACAACAATCAAAAAGCTGTTTAAAAAAACGTAAATTTTAAAAAGTTTCCCATCCTTGAATTTTCCCCCATGCTAAAGAGAGAAGCCCCATAAACAATGTTGAGAAGGGAGGAGGAATGCTTTCGGCAGCCACTGCTTTTGCAAATAGTGCTGAGCATGATTGGATGAAGGATGGTGCAATTTCAGGTCAACCCGCATATTAAAGACATATTCTCTGGGTCTTTAAGCTGCTGCAGAAATTTTGTTATAGAAAAGTTTAATCCTCCAAGATGGTGGTGAAGAAAGTGAGGAAATGGTTAAAAATACAGGTTTTCTTTATCTTTTCAAAAATTCCCTCAAAATTGTTGCTAAAAAATTTCAGGCTATTTTTAAAAGAGTGGGAATTTTTTATTCATAGCACGTTTATATATATGGGGATCCCTACTTCCAAAATATGTCAGTAAATATGTATAAGAATGTTTCCACAGAATTACTTTTTAAAGTTAATAACTGAAAGTAATTTCAGTGGCTTCCAATGGGAGATCAGTAAAATGGATAATGGTTCATCCACCTTATGGAATACCATGAAATTCCTCAAAGTAATGGAACACAGCAATTTGAAAAAATAACATATACCTACGTCCATAATATTTCACACAGTGGACAAAGGAGATTTCAGAGAAATATGAGGCTTTATTTCATTTTTTTTCACAAACTAAAACTCTGAATGATTGTACAAATAGATGTATTTGCTTTAATAAGTCAAGGTTGATGTGATATAAGATGGTACTACTTAAGGTCAACTTAGAATTTGACGGCAGAAAGCACTAATAGGTGAGGGAAATCTGACATTTCATTTTATATAGTGTGGCTTTCTTTGAAGCTCCTCTGCAAGCATGTATTGGCCTTGCAGTCTACATGTAAGAAAGAAATGAGCCCCTTTATGTACCAGTTTTTCTGTCACTTAACCAGTCTGTCTCTTCCGAAGGTGTCAGGCTGCAAATAAGACTTGCCCCACAAATTACATGTGGAATAATCACATCTGCAGATGCCTGGCTCAGCAAGATTTTATTTTTTCCTCTAATACTGGAGATGGTAAGTGGAATGATGCTTTGGCAATTAAATGCCTTGTTCAGTACCCTGTTTTCATTAACAGTTACTTTAATATTAAAACCACATAAGTGACTAAAACAAACAGTAGAACATTTATCCTCCATATTTGGCATCATTTAGAACTTCTTTGTAAAGGTACCTACCCGTCTTTGTGCCCAAGCCTTTCATGAGAAACAAAAATCGGCATTTTTAAATGCTTGTGGCGGGCCTCTCTGGTGGTAACAGGTTAAGTCTCCACACTATCAAACAATCTCCAGCCAAGGCAGCATGAGTTCAGTCCCCCAGCCAGAGAGCTGACCCACATGGTGCAGCAGACCTCTCCTGGCTCACCCGCTGCGTCCCTCAGCAGTGTGTTTCAGTGGATCCACTTGTTCTGCTCCCCTTTCTGTCTTGTGAATCCTCTCATCCCCCACCTGTCGCACTTCTGACCTACCCCCATTCTTCTATACATAAATAAATAAATTCATGTTTAAAATGACTAAATCAATGCTTGTGGTTGTTTGATTCTATCCCAGCACTGAGTCCGATGTAGTAAATTTGGTCTGATTGTGTCTGTCTAGATTCTCCAGATGAATCCCATGACATCTGTGGACCCCACAAGGAACTGGATGAAGAAACATGTCAATGTGTCTGCAAAGGGGGACTCTTGCCCTCCAGCTGTGGACCCCACAAAGAACTAGACAGAAATTCATGCCAGTGCGTCTGTAAAAACAAACTTTTCCCCAACTCATGTGGGGCCAACAGAGAGTTTGATGAAAACACGTGCCAGTGCATATGTAAAAGGACCTGTCCAAGAAATCAACCCCTAAACCCTGCAAAATGTGCCTGTGAATGTACAGAAAATCCTCAGAAATGCTTCTTAAAAGGAAAGAAGTTCCAGCCTCAAACATGCAGGTAAGAATTCCTCATACATGGTATTTATTTCTTTGAGTGGTTGGACTTCTCTCAGTCCAAAGTTTTCTCCACCAAAATGGCAATTGCTAATTAGGATGAGACCAGTAGGTCTGGAAGATGAATTCTGATACTTGGTAACCCAATACTAGACTTCTGTGAGACTGGGTTTGCTCCCCCAAAAGCCAAACAGGAGTCCTGAGAACCAAACCAGAACCAAGCTCAGAATCCACTGGAAATCCTTGTCCCAGAGGCTAAGGTAAGGGCCTCAGTACCGATGAGAGGACAGATGCATATCAGACACCTGTAGAGAATTGTCAAGATAAACCTATGCAGTGTCCACCTGCTCCCACCAAAAACATGACATCACATGTCACTTAGGACAATTGTTCAACGCACAGAACATTCTTGTGCAAAATTTACACATGATAGCATAGTACCATTACTATAGAGTTGTCTCTAGAAATGCAAATATTGAACCTAATGTTTAGTGGAATTTAGAGAAATAATATGTTGTTAAAGGTTCTTAGGACTCTCTTTAAATCTTGATTTTTGTTTCCTCTTTTGAATATTTTTCACAATATTTGTATTGTGATTTTACTTGCATAAACTTAATTACCAGAAGGATGTGTCAAAAGTGCAGAATAGATCTACTAAATCTTAACTAAAGATTATTTTATATGATGTTCTGGAACATATGAACATAGTATATATTGAAAAAAACTGAAATGTTTTGTTTACCTAACACTTTCTCTTAATAAATACTAAATTTCCCAAAGGTGTTTGGGAGAGTATGTATTCTTTGGGCTACTGCCTTAATCAGCAACTTTCATTGATAATCTATCCTTTTAGTTAAGGGATATCTGTGGTCTTGTCATAAGGTATTATTTTAAGTGAAAAGAAATAACAGTTTAACTAAACGTGTTTTTCGCTCTGCAAAAGAAACTGAATTCCAAAACCACATCCGTAATCTCAAGGGTGCTCAAGTAGAGTCGTTTTGCATTTTCCCCTTTATATTCACCCCCATTCTCACATTTGGGCTAGAGTTATACTGCAGTTACGCAGAGATACTTCTGATTTGTTGGAGCAGTAGAGATACTCTGTTGTAGACCTATTATTTGTCCTTTTTTAAAAAGATTTATTTTATTTATATATGCATACAAGAACTGGGGTGAAGGCCAGAGGTGTGGGGGTGAGAGGGTTCACCAGAGACAGAGTAGGGATCAGGACAGGTAGATATCCAGAAACACACTGCTGAGGGGAGCAGCTGGCAAGGCAGAAGAGGTCTGCTGTGCCATGTGTGTCACCAACCTGGCCGGGAAGTGAACTCGCGCTACAGTGGCTGCCTATGTCATTATAGTGCCGAACCTTAACCCCTTGCGCCACCAGGGACACCCTCTTTTGTCCTTTCAACCACTCCTGGATACTAGAAGTCTAGGGTGGCAGTAGAGGGCCCACCGTGGTGAATTGTACCCGTCACTTGGGTTGTTGTGGAGCCCAAGTGGAGAAGGGAAGAGCCACCATCATGGTTGACTTGGAGATAATGTGTGGGAGTGAGCCCTCTCCCAAAATGGTGGCTTCCCATCCCTTCAATATCTGGGTTCCATTCCAAGTCCCGGACTTTGTCAGCTCTGTCATGCTCACGGGGTCACAGTCAATTGGCTGACCCCGAATAATCTGTTTCATGTTACTTTCATCCACAAAGCAGAGGGCACTTCTGAAGAACTTGTGCTTAGAACATCTCATTTTCCCATGTGTTCTATCAGCGAGCAAGATGTTATTCTTTCAGCCTTTCCAACCCCTCTTAAATTTGGTAATTCTGAGCAAAAAAAATTTGATAGTGTACTAAACTGAGAACAATTTGACAATAAAATGAGTCATTTTGTTTTTGTTTGGAATTGAGGAAAACACGAAAGGCGATTTATGATAGCAAAGTGAGTCATCGCCTCGGTCTTTAAACAAGTGTGTTCTTCCTTGTTTCCCAGTTGTTACAGACGACCATGTTCTAACCGGCTAAAGCACTGTGAGCAGGGACTCTCCTTCAGTGAAGAGGTGTGTCGCTGTGTCCCTTCCTATTGGAAAAGGCCACACGTGAACTAAGATTGGACTAGTCTCCAGTTCATCCTTCCAGTCTTCTGCATCATGGAAACCTGTGTGACCACCTCAGAACTGCCTGTGAGCAGAGACCTTGTGGGACCCCAAGAACAACCCAAAAGTCAATGGTTCCAGAAGCTTGGGGACAACTTTACAGAAACAGACTGGAGTTCATCTGCAAAGAACTCTTTTAAAGACTGGTTTTCTATCAATGGCTAACAGCCAAGGTTTTTCTCTTGTGATTTAAAAATAATGACTATATAATTTATTTCCACTAAAAATATTGTTTCTCCATTCATTTTTATAGCAATAACAATTGGTAAAGCTCACTGTGATTCAATATTTTTATATCATGCAAAATATGTTTAAAATAAAATGAAAATTGTATTATAAGCTGGTAAATTTTGTCTATTATCATCTGACACTATCAGAGAAACTTGTTATTATGAAAGCCTTCATCTTCTGCTCTTTTTCTCTAAAGAAGTCAGGTTTTGATGGCTATGAATAAGTGTGGTTCTATGAAAGAAATATCAGTGGAACAGCTATTGGTATTACATGTTATTTAAATTGATCTCAATATATTTCATGATTTTAGCACAAGATACTTTTGAATTTATCACCAAATCCATATAAAACATATTTATAGTCTGTTTACACGTGATGGAAGCTCAGTGCCCTGAGCACATTCATATTTTTAACTTGGTGTCAGATCCTTCAATATGTTTTAAAATGGCTCTAACATATTATAGTCAAAAAAATATTTTCAAAGCTGTTACTTTGACTAGCTAAATACTTTTGGTGAGCTGAATTGCTCCTACCCAATACATTTAAAATAAACTGGAAGTAAGATTGAAATGCTCGTTCTTCAGAAGTCATCACATAAAATACTTTTCACTAGGAGTAAATATTTTGCCTGAATAAATACAAACAAATAGTAGTTTTGATTGCTGGTAGTCGACTATTTTCTGGTGACATAACTTCTAGCAAATACATAAAAAATAATTAGTTCTGAAAGAAGAAAAATTCTATGGAATAATGTGAAGATAACTCCCTAGAAGCTTGAAAATTTAATTTTACAAAAATATTTTAAGTGACTTGGTGACTTTTCAGTGTAATACAAAATGTTAGCAACTATATGTTCCCTACAAAATATTTGTTTTCATTAGAAGTATTTAATTAGGAGATACCCTAAACATATCTTGTGTTTTCAATACTGACTTTAAAAACTCTGTTGCATACAATGTGTGCTGAATTCCAATTATCTGTTTTACATGACTTTAACATGCATGGTTTGCAAAGATTTTTTGTGTACTGGTGGAGGAAAAAAAGTAGTCTTCTGGAATTCTCTCATACACTTAGGGATTGTCTTCCTATTTTTAGTAAAGATGACTCTGTAGGCAGAAAATATATGCACTGTAAATTCCATGCACCAGCTAAGCTCCAGGTAATTTTCCAACTTGAAAACAAAAGAACAAAAAGACAAAAGAAAAAGATAGGTAAATTTGACAATAGGTGTAGTTTTAGCAAGATAGCACTAAGAGAACAAATTCAGGGATGATTACAAAAGGGAAAAATGAAATCAAAGTAAATGTCTTTCTATCTGATGGGTAGATGCAATCCCTAGTGCCTGAAGTTGTCTAGGAAATTCATCTGGGATTAGATTCAATCATTTTTCATTTCTTTTGAGCCAGGTAAACAAACATGATGTAATCTGTTATCGCAATCTGGACTGTCATTTTGAGTTGTGTACATCTGAATTATAGTCATTCTTTTAGCTAACGAAGAAAAAAATTCTAAGTTTAAACTAATTTGTCTGAGGCCAAGTAAGGAATATGAGAAAGTGATACAATGATTGTTATAAGTGATGACCTTAAAGGAATGTTGTAGGTTAAGAAGTGATTTCTCAGAATATATGGGTAACCATCCCCCCAAAAATGACTAAAGTAAAAATTAAAGCCTAAAGAGTGCCAGAAAAAAATAATTTGTCCTTAGAGATGCAATCATTTTAATCTGCAGCAATAGTAATATGCATGAGACAAAACATTGCCAGAGATACTTGCAATTTTATGTGAACCATAAAAATCTCACTTTGCTACATCATAGCCATTGAGATTTGGTGATGTCAGTTAAGAGGGACTTGAAATGAAACTAAACAATTATTTAGTAAATAAGCAAATATAATTCAACAATAAAACTGGGGGCATGGCAACAATTAATATATGCAGTGTTGGAAAGTTGATAGACTTTTTTTGGTGCAGAAACCTAAATCCTATCACTCCATTTAAGGGTCTCCAGGAAACAAATATTTTTGAGAAGCAGTCATATAATATGATTTAGCTTCCAGATTTATTTTTTGGAAGAAAGTTTTAAGAGTGGCTGACTGCTTGAGTGAATCATGTTTCATTATTAGAATTTCAAAAAATAACCTTAAGCTTCCAGTTCCAGATCCACTCAAAAGAGAAGTGTGGGTCCTGAGACTGAAAGAAGGCACTCACTGGCTCACCCCCTTTAGGAGAAAGAGAGCCACACAGTCACCTCTTTGTACCTGGGGATACTGGCTTTGAGGAATTTTGCTCAGTCGGTAAGAGAAAGGCAGCACACGCAACAGGTGAGACAGTGCACGTCACAGCAATTGTTTGAGCATCGTGCAAAGTTCATGAAGCTCCTTACATGGCTAACTCCACCTTCTAGCATGTGAGGCAGTGAAGTGCCGATCCCAGATCTCTTGGTCCACATTTTATCTCCATCAGTATGCAGTTCCCCATGATCTGAGTCTTCATTATGTTTCTCAAGGATGCACTTGTACCTATGCCTCTTAAACTGAAAATGACAATGACCTAGAAATACTTTAAAGAGAGACCAATGAGGGTATGTGTTTCTTTCCTCCCTCCCTCCCTCCCTCCCTCCCTCC
>JAGFMF010012288.1:5357030-5370936 GCA_019455555.1 Galemys pyrenaicus | reverse complement strand
TTCCTTCCTTCCTTCCTTCCTTCCTTCCTTCCTTCCTTCCTTCCTTCCTTCCCTCCTCCCTCCCTCCCTCCCTCCCTCCTTCCCTTCCTCCTTCCTTCCTTCCCTTTGCAAATTCTTTCAGCAAATGACTGTTGTGCTGTGTCACACTTTCTGCCAGTGCCATCCCCTCCTGTGGGTGCAGCTGGGCTGTAATGATGCCCAAACTCCTGCCCCTGACCAGGGGCTTGTTGCTGACACCAAACAAGGGCATATTGTCTCTCAGGAGAGAGAGTTCTCATTCCCCATGCAAATGCCCTAGCATTTGCCATAGCCTAGTAAAGAATGTCTGAAACAGGATGTGTGGGAAAATCTATGTACATTTTAATTTTGATTTTTAATAGTTTACATTATTTAAAATCTTTGAATCAGGAATTAAAAATGCCCATATCCTTAGACCTTTCATTCTACTATATAAATTTAATTTGAGGCGATAAAGATGCTGTGTGCTGACAACTAAATAAAAACATGTCATCATTAATTAACTAATTAATTGACCAAAGCACAAACAACTCAGTAGTGAGACTGGAGCATCCTCTGGTCTGGATTTATAATTGATCTCGACCCTTCTGTCCTGAAGCATTATTCTCGAAACAAAGTCATATGTCTTGATCCTCTCTTCCTTTATCAGTGACTTCACCAAGGATTGTGACATCTGTGAACAAATAGAAACATCCCTCCTCTAGATATGCCTAGTTTTTGTCAGAAGCAGTTACCTCAGTTTATTTTTTTTAAGATTTATTTATTTATGCATACAAGAACTGGGGTACAGGCCAGAGGCATGGGACGTGAGAGGATTCACCAGAGACAGAGTGGGGAGCAGAACAGGCAGATCAACTGAAACTCACTGCTGAGGGGAGCAGCGGGCGAGGCAGGAGAGGTCTGCTGCACCATGTGGGTCCCCTCCCTGGCTGGAGGCAGGGATCGAACTCATGCTGTTGTAGCTGCAGTTTGCTTCATAGTGCTATGTTTAACCCATTACTCAACCAGGGAGGCCCCACCTCAGTTTATTTTTAAGCACACTCCAGCTTGCTTTAATCTAGCCCATTGCCTTCACAGAATACTCCCTTTATAGGCAGGGAGACTGAGCCACAGACAGCTATTTGCTCATAGTTCTAGAAGTGGGAGGGCAACACCAAGGTGCCATCAGGGTTGGTCTTGGGGAGGCCTCTTTTCCAGTTGTCCAGGTACATTCCTGCCTTCTTGCCATGTCCTTACATGGCTTTTGTCTGAAGAGGGAGAAAGATCTCTGGTGTCTCCTCCCCCAAAAAACGCCATCAGAGCTCCACCCTGCAACCTCATTAGACCTTCATGATATTCCCTACAGACCCCATCTCCAGATGCTGTAAAACCGGGGACTTGATCTTTGGCATTCAAACTTTGATGGGGAACAATTCAACCTGTAGCATTCCCTGTTATGTGCGAGTTTTAATTGGCAAGAAAAAGTCAAATATGAATCAAACATTTTGAAACCAAAGAAAGTATTTACTTCAGGGCTGATAGCGAATGTGAATAGTGTTGGCTAGTGGTATGAGAGAAAAATAAACATCTGCAGACAGGATAGTTATTTCAAGAACATTCAATTTATACCTGAAACTCTATCTGAGAGAATTTGTTAAAAACTAGACCGAACTTTATGTGAAAGAATCTGTAAGTATAATTTGGATTTTGATAAATTTTTCTGCCTGAAGGGTTAGTACATCAAAGCATCTCATATTATAATGAGCTGATATTGCACTTTAATGAACTGACCGATGCTGTCAATCATTATAAATACAATTGGCTAAAGGAATTCTGTCGATAACTATGGCCATCTTTGAATGGTTTTCCAGGACAAGGATAAAAAGAGATGACTCTCTTCAGCTTTGGGATTCCATAGTTGTTTTAATGAAGAACTTTTTTAGTTCGTTGGTTGAGGTTTGCAAAATTGGCAAATATGTTAATGTTTAAAGTAGTGCGTCATCCATAATAAACCCTCAATAACTAATTTCTGTGAGCATTTTAGGCTTGTCAGTTTCTCTTCTTAAACCACAATTAAAGTGTTCAGAAACTCAGCGTCATTTACAGATTACAAGAAAGTGCTGAGAAAGCAAACACTCGAGCAAGTGCAAATATTTAACAGTGAACATATAGAATCAAGTATCACCACTTAAGGATGATATAAAACAATGTTGTAATATGTCTTAGAATTTATTCAGTCATCAAATAGATCATAAACTTTTTATTTTTAATATGTCTTTCCCAAATATTTATCCTTCAATATGCAAGAAGTTATACAGATATGCAAAGAATGGAGGGAAAGTATGAACCAAAAAGATAAATATCCAAGAATAAGTTGCAGAATTAGCATTTTAAAATACAGACAGAAAGGAAAAGAGCTAAAAATAATTACAAAAATATCTGAATATTAATGACATAAAGTTGGAAATAAATTTTGTGTTCAAATTTCTACTTGATTGAGAATTTCTCATATCATTTTGGTAAGAATTTCCTTCATTTTTAACAAAATGCACTTTACTCGTAAGCCTTAGACATTCCATTAACATTAACACTTCTGAAACATAGCATATGAGGGAACTGTTTTAAAAGGCAATATGATCTGGAAAATATCACTGGGCCATGCATAAAGTAAATAACACTATGTCCTCAGTCTATTACTTGCTTAAAAGACTAGATGTAATTACTAAACAGCTCTTATAAGAACCATGCTCTGAACCGGCTGTGTTAGGAATTCACTTCCATTTCTAGAACATTTTAATCTAAATTTTTATACTTTCCTTCCTAAAAAGAAAATAAATTTATAAGGGTCTACTGAAATACGGGGTACCTTTTCTACATTCTGAACCCAAGGCTTCATCACATGATGTAAGACATACTTTGTTGAAAAGGTTAAAGTGTATATTTTAAAATATAACTATAAAAATCTCCAAATAAAAGAATGTGTGTGTTTATAATTTTAAACACTACCAGAAAAATGAAAAGTAAAAATGTACTTGACCCTGATGTTATTAAAAAATATAGACCATCCTCCATGTACTAGAATTACCAAGAAATTCTAAATGTTATCAACTCCTTTCAATTTTCAGATGATACATTTATTTTACTGTGACTCTGTAATCATCTTCTATAATGATTCACTCTGCACACATTTAGGGGTAATGTGATCTTGAAATAAAACATTTATAGTAGAAAATCTAAAAATGTGTATGTAAGAAAATGACAGTGGCCTACAATCACACTATCCAAACATAATCATTGTTCACACTGTATTGTTATGAATATTTTCATGAATATACAAAACTAGGGTCATGTGATTAATACGTATTTGTTTCATACATTTAGTACTTTCTGTGTACACTTTTACAATGTTTCAATTTTGCACAGTTTTATATTACACTAGGTCAAAATTTTATGAATGAGTCTTACATTTGAACATTTCTTTAGCCTATAATTTTCATTGTTCCAATTGCAACACTGTGTGTTTTACATAGTGCTGGCTGGTTCCTGAGAACAGTTCCTGTTTGCAGAACGTATGTGTTGAAGGTCTCAATATATTAGAGGACTTGATATACAGTCTCAACACCGTTCTCCAGAAAGAACTTGTCTTGCACTCACACCCATTTGGAAAGAACTTTAGGCTCAGCCGTATAATTTGTGTCTAAAGACTGAAATTGATTAGAATGGAAGGGTCTTATCACAAATGATTTGAACTCTTTTTGGTGGTTGATTCATCTATGAAGTTAAAGTGAGGATTTAAAACATAATAAAATCATGCTGTAAATATACCTGTTTTTATGTATGCAGGTACAGATTCATTAGGTGTTTGTTATAGGAATAAGACCACATCTTCAGAATAGGATACCAGTTTTCTTGCATATACAATGCCCACAGGGTTTTTCTGCTTTAGGATTTTCATGCCATTAAGCAGAATTGAAGAATTAGTCACTACCAAAGCAACCTGAAAATAAAGTTACATTTACCCTAAATATTAATAGTTGGTTCCCACAGAAGTAATTGCACAGCCTTTTTCTGTTCTTTTTGATTGTCATTCTACCACCTTTGCTTTTCTTAGAGTTCCTATTAATTTTCCACATTTTATCATTATTCTTAATGGACTATGAAGCAAGCAATGAAGATATATGTAGTCATTCATTTTATGTCCTAACTTACAATGTTGAAATTACCTAATTTGGATTATATTTCTCCCTGAGTTGAAAAAGTATTTTTCAACAACTAGAATAGATGCTTATTATTAAAAGGTTGTCAATGAGGTTTTAAGTTTCAAAAAGTTGCTTCTCACTTCTCAAGTAGATTGTCCTTAAATATATAAAAACACCAAGCCAAATGGATGCAAAGAGAACATACAACTCATAGTGAAAGTTAGAAAGTGCTAGTGTTTTCCTGTCTTTCCTCATTAAATACCTCTCCAGACTGCAGTACCCGGACATGTTCAAAATGAACATGCAGTGTCTTTGACATCTCCCGTCCCTAGTCTTCATTCCATTCTCTTCCTGATCCCCTAAGAAGCACCGCTATGCTGTGTCTAGGAGACTCGATTTGTCCAGTCAAACAGCTGAATTATGTCTCAAAAGATAATTTCCTCAGGTCCAAAAAGTTACAGAAATACAACCTCTGACCTCTTTGAACTATAAAATGGCTCTTCTTGTTCCAGTACCTTTAGTTTTCCAAACAGAAATCGAACCATTTCAGGTAAGAAAGTAAATTTAAAACATCGAACTTGGCTTCTTTCCATGTGTTGTTTTTTTTTTTTTTCTTCACATAGTGCTATGAACAATCGTCATATTTGAAAGGAAGGTTCCTAGCGGAAATCACCTCAAATATGTTTCTCTTCTACCCTGTTGTCTTCTTCTTTTCCTCTCACAAACCTTCTCAGATACCCCATTCCAGCAGGGGTCCCATTTGCTAAGAAGTCATTTACGTGAAGTAGCCTTAAGCTGTCAAAGTTTATTTTAGCTGCAATTTTTAATAAACCTCTAACCATTGTTTTACTTTTGTGTGTTCCTCAAATAGACTAAAGTAGTCAATGGTTACTTCATGTCTTCAATTTAAAGACATTTAACGCAATTTATCGGGGTTTTTTGTTTGTTTGTTTGTTTTTGTAATCACCGAAAGCATCTGATTCTTTTTCTCCCCATGAGATCATTCCAAATGAAATGTAAGTTCAGTACTTTAGACAGCACCTTCTCCATCTTGTGACCTCTCAAGCCACGGGAGGATTTTGCAGATTGTCTGTTCTGATGTTCTCCTGCTATCTTAGTTCTTTCAAGAGAGCAGTCTGTTGAACTAGTCTGCCTTTTGATTACAAAATACCTTTAAATTCCCCATGGCCTGGTGAGCTTCTGTGCCACATAGTTCTATTTATATTAAACCAGAAATGTCCATGTAATTTCATATTTTCTGATATGCTTTCTCCAGAGCCAAGTCAACTCAAAAAGCTAACTTTTGAGATAATATCTAAAAAGAAAATCTTAAGTTGCCTCAGACTGAAGGAATGGGTTTCATTTCAATGTTTCCTGTTTTCAATACATTGCCTGACAGAACTATTGTGTGTAACACAAAGTCTGATTCAGTTAGAAGCCAAATGGTAACAATTGAATTTCAACTCAAGCTTTTCAAAAAAAACATCAGGAAGTTGAACTACTGGAAAAGAGAGTCAATACCATATTTATTTGGGAGATTCAGATGTTGTGCACTGGTGTCAAGGGTCTTTTTTTGTCTTTGAACTGACGGATTAAGCCAAGGCACTGTTCAAAAGTCAAACAATTGACAAATAAGAAAACGAAGTATATTTTTACCATTTATAGTATTAAACAAACTGAAACAATGAATGAAAAATATCTGTCTATTTCTATACTGGAAATATTATATACAAACACATCTGCCAAGTTGAAAACATGACATCAGAACATGAAAACATTTCCAAAACAAATACAGTCTCAACAGAACTATCTAGCCCAATTTGTGCACACTTTCAGCACAATTTTAATCGTGCTGATTTCAACTCCTCACTGAACTATGAAAAATAAAATTTAGTTATTAGAATGATGCACTTTAAGTCAAATCAGAAAGGAAATATTTTACATAGTGTTTTCTAGTTTGTTTTTAGCAAACTAGAAATGTTTTCTAGTCTGTTTTTAACATTGTTTATCAAAAGTTTTCTAATCTGTTTTTAACATTAAAAATTACATTGTCTGACATATACACACACAATCACACATATATGTCTTTTCTTTTAATTAGCAATTACCTACAACTGCCTCTTTATATTCAACATTTTGACTCACTTTTTTTAAGCTTGATTCTTGAAAACATCACATACATTTTGTCTTCTATTATGAGTTTGATTTATTCACTTTTAGTTCATGGCCTATATAAAAGGTCTTACTTTTCATATTTATTATTTATGTTGTCATTTCTCTTTTTCTTTTTTGTTGGTGTGATCCATTTCAAATATTCACTCCACTATTTTTCATTGCCTATCCTGTTAGACATTAATATATATTCTACTATTAAATGAAGGAAAGACTAAAAAAAAAAAAAAAAAGCAGTATGACCCATACTACTCCTGCCTACATTAATTGGACAATGAATTTGAAATAACTTTATTTCTCTTTGTTTATGACCTTCTCCCAACCATTCTAAATGATAGCAATTTACCTTCCATTCCTGTTTGTTTGCTAAGATTATTGAGTATTGTAGATAATCTTAGTGCTCAGCAATAGACAGTTCCCCCTTTTTTAACTTCTTGGTGCCCTCACACTCAGTCAAAGCTATGGTATATATTTTGGCCAAAGAAACATAATCAAACTAATTTCCATCATTTCTGGTCTGAGTCTAATGGAAAACCTTTGTGAAAAATACAAGATTTCCTCCCCTCCCAGAAAAATCACAGAGAAGCACTTAAGGTGATAGAACCACAGATTTAGATGGCCTAAATTTTGAGAGATTTCTTGGAAGTCATCTTTTGAAAGAGTTGCCCAAGATAAGTGGGGTTAGCAAGATAAAGGGAGAAATAAATTGTAGAAAAACAGAAATTTCTGGGCTGTTGTCATTAGAATATAATCTCATCTAGGCTTCCCTTTCAAGATTCCTTATTTGCCTTTTGTGGTCTATATTCTCATGAATATACAAGCCACGATGCTTATGTCTGTTACATTTCCTCTTTTTCTTCCTCACTGAACTCTTGTTTATATTTTATTTGAAATATGCTGCCTCCGCCTAATTGAGAATTCTTCAATGGCAGTCATTTTCTCTTGTTAGCTTGTACAGACATGTCTTCTGGCCCACATTCTTGATATTTGGCCCACTTTGATATTTTTCCCTGTGTAACAACAAATGAGTCCCACTTTGCAGTTAATTTGGCTTTTACTTGATATTTATGGTTCAAGACTTTTATGAAGAATATGTGAACATGCTTTTTTATTGTTCCATCCTGGAACTAAGTGAGACCCTTGGAACAGCAGCTTCAAGTTTTCCTCCAACTCTGGAGATGCTCCTTCTATGTAATATTTTGTGGCAGTCACTCTTGAAGAGGACCACACAACAATCCCCAAGACCTCTGTGGAGTTTCCTCAGACATTGTGCCAAGTTTGGTTCCAGCAGATAGTAGCAGTTGGGGTACATAGCTTCTGGGAAGAGGTTGTAAGACTTAGGCTTCTGTACTGAAGTTTCTCACTCACTTTCAGTCTCTCTATGGCATGAAGTTTACTCAGACATGGGTATTTCAGCAACACCCTAGAGACGTTAGCCTTGGTGTATGGTTTGATAGTCTCATGAGTCACAACCATCCTTCTAAGTCTCCCCTGAATTCCTGTCTCATCGAAACAAAAAAATAAATAAATAAATAAATAAAATCATGTTATTTAAAGGGATCATGTGTTACTGTGTAATATTACTGTGTAATGTATATGTGGTATAACATTATTTGTTTATTGTTTCTTCACTATTTTACATTTTCTTCTTCAGAATCCCTATAAGTGACTTATCTGGCATTTTCTTTTCCATTAAGATTTTCAGCTTTTAAATATTTTTATGGTCATAGAAGTGTTTTTTTCATTTGATCTTCTAGTGAAGTGGTTCAAACTTCAAAGGAGATTTTTATCTGTTGCAATTTATATAGAGAGTTATTTACTTGTGAAACTATACTTTTAAAATTTTCTATGGTTCATTTGTTGAGAGGTAGAAAGTTGTGTTTCTGCAGAAACCCTTGGAGGAATTCTACTTTCTCTAGATTCAAGACAAGGAAGATTCAATTCCTTTCTTGGATTTTGAGAATCATGTCAATAATATGGGACTGATAGAGACTTTCCCACAGGTCTCCACAAAGCTCAATAAGCCAGCTCTTCTGAATATACTCTGTTTTTTATGACTTCTGTCCCCAAATGAAGATATTATTATCCAGTCTCTTAACAGCCAACAGTTAAGAAACCCCTTCTTATCTATCAAAATGTCTGAAGACGTAAAAGCTTACATTCTTTTTTTTTTTAGATTTATTTATGCATACAAGCACTGGGGTACAGGCCAGAGGTGTGGGGAGGTGAGAGGATTCACCACAGAGAGCAGGGAGCAGAACAGGCAGATCAACAGAAGTACACTGCTGAGAGGAGCAGTGGGCAAGGCAGGAGAGGTCTGCTATGCCATGTGGGTTCCCTCCCTGGCCGGCAGCAGGGATCGAACTCGTGCTGCAGTGGCTGCGGTTTGCTTCATAGTGCGTTGCTTAACCTACTGCGCCACCAGGGAGGCCCAAAAGCTTACTTACATTCTATTCCATATAGATTACAATGTTTTTTAGGCTAGTAGACATAAAAAGATTTCAGTTAGAGGTGGGGAGAAAATAGATGCTATTAGATCATCATTTTCACAAACAAAGTTTGAGAAATTAATGTATTTAACTTCAATATATGAAATTTCAATATTGAAAACAGAAGGTTATAAGATAAACAACTATGTAAAAGGCACTAATCTATTGTATCACACAACTGCTACAAGAGAGAATAACAGCTAATTCTTGCTGAGAGTAACTAACTTAAGGTGATTACAACCATAATTTTGTTGCCTTTACAAAACTTAATATATAAGAAGCAGAACAATTTTTGAAGTTGTAATTACAAGGGAATATACTCAATCCAAGGAACTCATCTCAATAAAATTCATTTTTCTTAATCAAAACATATGATATTAGATATAACACTAGATGTTTCACATGATTTTAAAAATGATTTAACATCCTAACATTTTAGTTATAAAAGTTCCATTTAGAGGTTTAGAGAATGCAGAGTTAGTACTTAAAAGCATTTATTCTGAAGACAAAATAACTATCTCACCTTTATAAGTCTTAGATATTTTATCAGTTGGTTGTAGATTCCAGCTATGCTTATCTCTAGGATTGATGTAAAAACTCAAAGAGGAGGTCAAAGAAATCAAACTTGCCTTCAGTAACAAAGGAAACTGACAGAGTGAGCCAATTATTTTAAGGATTCAGGTTATATGTCAAGGCAATAAGTCAAATGTTTTTTGGAACACTCTCCCTCAAAATCTGATGAGAAATAAGAGGGAAATAGCTCAGAAATATTTACTACATTGATATATTTACAGATATATTTAGCTGTACTCAGGCAAAAGCACAATAAAATAAGGATGTGAAAGGGCATTTGCTCAAAATGGACTTTTCTCTTCTAATCATGTAAAGTCCTGTTCAAGAATCTGCCAAACCTTGAATAATTATGTGAGCATTCTAATCTTCCTCCCATGTCATTATAAATCACAGAAAACAATGTTCAGCTTTAGCCCCGTAGACTTTTGACTGCAAAATACACAAAGATCATTGCAAGGGTCACATACGATCAAGCAAAATTATAACTTATAATGAAACTCACACGTGTCATCAAAAAATGTAAATCAAGAGGTTTAAAGAAAGATGCTAGAAATCAAGAGCACACAGGTGACTGCCTGAGAATTGGCCTCCTGCTCAAGCAACCCCAGCTGACAGAGAAGACCCCTTGTTGCTCAGAGCCCCCATTATGCTCAGCTGGACAGAAACAACAATAACAAAGATGACAACCATGATGATGATGATGATGGGGATGATGGCAGTGATAATGGTAATTAAGGGTCAATCCAAACTAAACAATAATGAATTCTTAACATTTGGCTGCAAAACTTAAACAACCAGAGGAGGAGGTGAGAGTGAGAGATGGAAGGGGCCCATTGGAATATGGTAGAGGTTTGTTGGGGCACTGGTGATTGGCAGGAAGTGGAAGTATAGGTTTGTAGAGGTTTGACCTACAGCCCCTGGGGAAGATAAAAAGATGTATCCTAGTTTACCTCAATAAACACAATTTGGAAAAAAATGTTTCTAAATGACCTCTAGTCACAAATCTCTTTCTTAATTTCTCTTTGAGAGTGGCAGCTCTATCTTTACAAGGCTGACAAAGTGACCAATAGGTCTCTGTGGGAAACTGGCAGATTTCCAAACTGAAAAAAATACTCACATAGAAGAGTCAGTGGCAGAGGAGAGTTGAGGAAGGAGAATCATTTGTCCACAAACCAACTCAGATGACATTCACATGCCATTTTGGAGGTGCTGGAATCTAAGCAAACCCATGTTGCCACAGATCAAAGGTCATGAGAAAACCAAAAATTACTTATCTCAGTCTTGACAGTCCAAAACTACACCCAGCAAAGTTTGAGGCCAATTTCTTATAAATGGAAAAGCTTAATCTAACTGTTTTACATAGTAAGTCCTCATATTTGGAACTTCTGGGACTTGTCACGTCCAACATTTCCCACCCTACACTTCATTTGCTTTGATTTTACTAACATAATAATTATTCCGGTATCATAATTTTTACTCTTCATTCTCAAAATGGCTGTAAGTTTTCTTAAAATGAGTCTAGGTTGAGTCCATAAAAAGAGAATTCTTTTAAATTTGCAATGAAGAACAGTAGGTCAGATAAATAATGGTCACCCATTTAGTTTTGATTTCTCTCTGCTCTCCACCTATAAATCTCAACACATCCCCTGCCCCAAGCACAAACAGTAAACTAACGACAGAATACACTGTTCAAACCCTGCTCAGACATCAAGGTTCAAAGCTTGAACCTGAGATAATTACTGTCATAAAAGTTATTCTAAGAGCTGATGCCAAGGAACAAATAATGAGGAAGAAATTTTTCTAGGCATCCTGGAGAGCCATTTAGACCTTCCTAAGAGTTCAATAATTCTAGGGATTTCTGAAGACAAAAAAAAAAAAAAAAAAGTAGTGCAGTTGGTATTAAAATAAACTTTTTTCGGTGGCTTTTCAAATTTTGTGCTAAGCAATTCTTTTATATTCATTATGTTCAACATTCATACTCAAACAGTAACAACACTTTCTTCAGCTATTTGTTTCACAAGGAATGGCTGCTTTGTGTGTGGGTATTAGGGCTGGTGTCTGGGGGGAAGTGTCTAATCTTAACAGTTGTGTGAAGAGTTTAAAGTTAAGTTATTAATATGAATGTATTGATTGCTGGTTATTTTGAAATTGCTCTATGTGCTTTGCCCATAGATATTAGTTTAAGCCCTATAATGTCGCTTGAGGTAGGTGAAGGTTATTGCAATTTTAGAAATAAGATTACTGAGGCATGAAACAGTTACAGAAATTTCCCATAACTATGGAGTTAATAAATGTATCAGAAGAAATAGAATCCCAGTTTTCTTTATTTTTTTAAAGATTTATTTATTTATGCATACAAGAGCTGGGGTACAGGCCAGAGTCCAGGGAAGTGAGAGGATTCACCAGACAGAGTGGGGAGCAGAACAGGCATCTACAGAAACACACTGTTGAGGGGAGTAGCAGGTGAGGCAGGAGAGGTCTGCTACACCATGTGGGTCCCCTCCCTGGCCAAGGGCAGGGATCAAACTCGTGCTGCAGTGGCTGTTTTCTTCATAATGCATTGCTTAACCCACTGCGCCACCAGGGAGGCCCCCAGTTTACTTTATAACTACATAGTTATTAAATGTAAAAGCATTGAAATATTTATAAACACTAGCAGACATTAATAAGCAGAGTGAGATTCCTTTTCCTTAAAGACTTATTTACTTATGCATACAAGAACTGGGGTACAAGCCAGTAGTGTGTGTGTCGGGGTGGGGGGGGGGGGAGACAATTCATCAGAGACAGAGTGGGGAACAGAGCTATCAGATCTACTGAAATACACTGCTTAGAGGAGCAGTGAGCAAGGCTGGAGAGGTCTGCTGGTCCATGTGGGTCCCCTCCCTGACTGGGGATCAGATTCGCGCAGACGCTTCATAATGCGGTGCTCAACCCTTTGCTCCACCAGGGAGACCCCAGTAGAGTGAGATTTCTGAAGTTAAGAGGGAAGGGAGGGAGACAGGCTGAAAGGGATGCAATGTATAATGGTAGGAGAAAAAAATAATAGAGAGATGACTTTTACAAATTTGTGAACGTACTCACATGGTGGGTTTTGTTTGTTTGTTTTGTTTTGTTTATTTGATTGCTTAAGTGTAAGTCTCAAACCCAGGAGCTATTTGCACATTTTATTGGCATCTAGAATTACTAATGAGCCCTGTTCTTGTGAATGGTGCATTTACTCAGTTCACCTGCCCCCCACCTGAGAGCGAGAACATGCACTTTAGGCTAGAGGACAAGGGGCAGAAAAGAAGCACGACCTCCACCCGACCCCGTACACAGCTCAGCACACATCATTAGGACTGCCCCCAATTGTTTCCAAATGCAAAGAAAAGCCACAGGGAATTTGTAGGCAGCCTGACGCAGAGGTCCTAGGATTTGCTTTGAGGGTTGAGAATATTAAGATATTAAGAGTATTAAGATATTTTAACCTGTAACTTTTGGGTGCAGACTAGAAACCTTTTCATTTTTATGTAAGGAGTCTGCAGGCCTTTTTGTAGACCCCACCCCCTTATCTCTATCTATCTATCTATCTATCTATCTATCTATCTATCTATCTATCTATCTATCTATCTATCTACCTATCATCTATCTATCTATCTATCATCTATCTATCATCTATCTATCTATGTATCTATCTATCTATCTATTTATTTTGCTTTTCAGCACTGGACACCACAGCCTGCAACCCCTGCCAAGGATTAGCTGATGAACAGGAGGTCTGCCAAAGGTATGTGAGCCACAGCATATATGACAACGACTGAAGCCTGTCGTGCACCCTTTGACCCCCTACACTGGGCACTTGTTGGTATCATACAAGTCATTTCAAAAGGAAAAGGTCAGGCGTGAAGAGCACGTTGGGTAAGTTTGCCCTGCTGATGCCAAAGACACCACAGTCAGTGCAGCTCCAGATAATAAAGAGGATGCAGACACGGACTCTGTGGCTCCGAAGAGCTGAGCAAAGGAGCAGAGAGTCTCCAAGAATGTCTGACATGATTCAAGTCAAAGAAAAGCAAAGACCTGCATGGCTGCCGAGGCCTCCGCCTCAGCAGAAGGGAACCTTGCATGATGTGGCCAAGCTGGAGGAGAGCCTGAGGAGCACTTGCTCGGGCCCTTCTAAAGCAGTCCCAGTGGGAACGGGACTAAGAAACTTCAAGTACAGGTTGGGGTTGAAGACCATGAACTTGGGACCCATATGCTGGAAGAGCAGATGACGGCTTCGAGGGCTATGTGCAGCTCCTAGACCTGGCTGTCTTCAACGAGATCTAAAAGCCATCATGGATCATGACTATTGAATAAAACTGAAAAACAAGAAAAAAGAAGAGAAGAAAAGAGAGGAGAGGAGAGGAGAGGAGAGGAGAGGAGAGGAGAGGAGAGGAGAGGAGAGGAGAGGAGAGGAGGGGAAGGGAGGGGAGGGGAGGGGAGGGGAGGGGAGGGGAG
>JAGFMF010012288.1:5296948-5356992 GCA_019455555.1 Galemys pyrenaicus | reverse complement strand
GGGGGGGGGGGGGAGGGGAGGGGAGACTATACTCCATGTTATATAGTTGAAAAAGTCCTCGTGGTTGGCTAAAAAAATGCCCCCTGAAAGAAATCTACATCCTCATCCCTGAAATCTATGAAGGTTACTTTATTTAAAGGTCTTTGCAGATGTGATTAAGTGTTCTGTGATGGGGACATTATCCTGGACTATTCAGGTAGGTCTAAAATGTCATCACACGTATATTTCTAAGAGAGAGGAGAAGGCAGTAAAAGTGGAAACAGAAGCACAGATTGGAGTGATGTAGCCACACTTCACAGAGGCTGGAAGAGGCAAAGAATAGGTTCTCCACTAATTTTCTGAGGACTCTGCAGCCCTGATGATGCCATGATTTTGCCCAGAGAAAGTAATTTTAGACTTGTCTCCCAGAATTGTGAACGCACAAATCCCTGTTGTAGATTACTGACCCTGTGGTGATTTGGCACAGCAGCCTTAGAGAAATAATCCAGACCTCCAAAAAATAGTCAGAGCTGTTTGAAAGAGATTGTTAATGGAAGCCAGAGGAAAGGAAATTCACACTTAATGGTAGAAATACGGTCATCCACAGTCATGTGGAAAATAAGAAATACACCAACCCACTCAATAAGCAAGGCAAGGAGGTTTCAGAAGACGAACTGCGGTGCGTGCAATTTTGTCTAGTTGACTACAGCAGAGCATAAGAGCTGAGAGATTAAATATCAAATGGAGTTCAGTTTTCAAGAGACTAAAGAAGTATAGGAAAGCATTTCCAGACAGGATCTTGGGTTCAAATATCAGACACAGAGTGTTAGCAGAAAAAAAATATTATTTCAGAGTAAAGATGAAAACCCTTATGAAGACCAGAGAAAGACTTACAGGAATGCCCGGTAGACACTTTCAGAAGGGCAAAAAGTTCCGTGATGGTTTTCGGAGCATGTCTCTGTTAAGTAAAAAAAAAAAAAAATGTTTCTTAGAATCTTAGGGATGTTATTCCACAGAGTCACACAAAGGATTCGAGGTAGAAATGGGCTTATCTCTAAAAGACTTGAGAATATAGATTTTGTCTAAAGGGTTAGGTTCATAAATTGACATGTAACAAACCCACAACGTTTTTTAAAGAGAAAATTCTATCTGCTGGGACTAGAACAGAGAGTGCACACAATCAAAGGAGTTCTTTAAATCCCTGAACTTCTCTACAAACATGATACAGGGTAAAAAGTAAAGAAACCAACTAACAAAAATCTGCTCAAGTATAAATGTGGGTTATGGCTTCTGAAAAAGAAAGAATGATTTAGGGGGTAGAACAAAGAGTCCAGGATGGGTCCAGAAGCCACAAAGAACATCTCTGAGGTCATAACCCAAGTCTTCATCAGGGAACTGGCAACATCTGGATGGATTCCAGAATCACGAAGGCAGTGATTTTGGAACAGAAGACGCTAAAGGAGGTATGAGTCTGCCTGCTTGGTCACTGTGCATTTGCTGTTTGGGAGACAGATAACTTGTTTCTTTTGTTTACAGATCAAATCCCGAGGAATCATGCTTGGGGCATTGCATTCAAAGTGTCTCATCTGCATTTCACCTGATTTAGATGATCAGATTATAGACCTCAAGTCTGAGACGTAAATCAAAAAAAAAAATACGACTTTGGGGTTCTTGGGAGAGAGTGACTGTGTTTTGTATGTGGTAGGGTGCAAATTATTTTGGCCAGAGAGCAAACTGTCGAAAACTATTTCCCAAAAATGGCCACCAAAATGATACCATTCAAAATGTTCCTCTAAAATATGTTTTGTCACCCCATCACAAAGTGCGAGCCATCTCCCTCCCCTTCAGTCTGGGTGGGCTGTTTTGATCACTGGAGCACAGTGAAAGTGCTTCAATCTGCCTCTTTAGACCGGGTCATAAGCACCGTGTTGTTTTCGTCATTTGAGGCACTTGCTCTTTGGACCTGGCCTCTTGGTGTGGACCCCACAGAACCCAGCCTCTTCCTCACGTATCGTAACCCTCATAGCATGCCAGTTGAATCCAGTCTTTGCATCCTACCAGCCAGAGGCCAGAACATTGAGTGAAGTCTCCAGAGGATTCCAGCCCTCAGACACTTGAATCACTCTCTACAGAGGTGCCAAGCATTATGGGACAGACACCAGTCATCCTTAATGTCCTTTTAGAATTCCTCACCCCTACACTCAGTGAGCATGATACCATCATTGCAATTTTACAGTAAGAGTTTGTTACGTAGTACTAGTAACCAAACAAGCTTGGATCGAAGAGTTCAGAGAAAAGGAGGAAATGACTAAAGAAATGTTGGAGAGGTGAACAGGCACCAACACTATGAATGCTTTAGGTGATAAGTCTCAGCGATTTCAGCAGTTAGGATTTTGATGGGTTCTAAGGTTCCTGGCAAGAGATGAGGACAGTAAGCGCCACATACCTCACACAGCTCACAGTAGGAAGGGCGAAACCAAACGTGTGCACCAGAGAAGTCTGGAGAAATTGTGCCCATCGACATGTTTTTGTGTGATTGTTAGACAGATGCTTGACAAAATATAAGCAAGTAGTTTTGTTTTTAAGTTCGGCTGATTTGCCAAAATACCAATAATGTTTTAAGCATGGGGGTTGCAGGGAGAGAGGGAAGGAATTTTAAATTATCAAAGAAAGGTTCAGCCCAAGCCATTTTAATGAAAACAAGACTTTATAGCAAAGTTGCCAGATATTCCAGTAGACTGAAAGCATTTTTAATTCTTAACAGTACACAAAATGCTTTTTCTGTGATCAGTTGTTTCCTCTCTGAGCATCAGCACATGTATTTCCTAGGAAGCTCTGCACATCCAGGTTGGCCTTCACTTTTCTTATTGGAAACACAGCTCACTCTTGGTGCATTTAAAAATACCAGGTTTTAGAGCCTCCCTGGTGGCGCAACAGGTTGAGTGCCACACTGTGAAGCATCCCTGGCATAGCAGCGCAAGATTGATCCCCAGCCAAGGAGGGGACCCACATGGTGCAGCAGACCTCTCCTGCATCACCTGCTGCTCCCCTCAGCCATGTATTTCAGTCGATCTGCCTGTTCTGCCCCCCACTCTGGCTCTGGTGAATCCTCTTTCCTCCCATGCCTCTGGCCTATACTTCAGCTCTTGTAAGCATAAATAAATAAATCTTTTAAAAAAATACCAGATTTTAAACCATACTCTGTTTTCTTAGCAAACAAAGAAAACCTAAAAACTGACATAATCCACTCATTGTTCTGATTTGGTATGCATCAACCTGCTCAAATAAAAAGTATTTCCTCCAGGTGAACAAATCTCCTCTTTACTGAAGAGCAATGATAAGATGATGCCATTATCAAGTCCGTCACAAATCATGGTTAGAACCATATCCAGCCCAATCCTGGCATGTGTGGCTAAGTACAAACAATTTGAATTTGACCTTTCAATGCATTAGTTTTCTATGGCTCTGTAACAAATTAGCAGAAACTGAGCAGGTGAAATCAGTAGCCTTTTATAATGTATATGCCTTTAAGTTAAAAGTCTACAAGGGCTAACTACTCTGCCCAAATCCCTCGAGGCTGAGTCCATGATGTTGGCTGAACTGGACTGTGTCTGGAGGTTTTTGTGGAAGAATCTGTTCCTTCCTCAGTCATTTTGTTGACAGGATTCAGTTTTTCCTAGAGACCTCTCCCAGGCCCTTGTCCCATCACCACCATCTTAGCAGTAGTTAATTTCCCTCACATAAAGTTTCTCTCATGCTTTGACTCTCTTGGATTTACTCTTTTACAACCACTTGGACAAAAATTTTAAAAACTCATGTGATTAGGGCTGGCTCACCCTCATAACTCCCCTTTTTTAAGGTCAACTGATGAGCAATCCTAACATCTGCAAAACCCCTTTTGTCATATAATGTAATATAATCAGTGGCAGAAGCCTGGGGAGGTTCCCTGAGAATTCTGTCTATCACACATGAGTGGAAACACACTGTCAGAATTATAAACAAACACCACTAATTTACCTTCACTCTTTTCTCCTTAGATGACCAATTTCAACTGTAAGTAACTGAAGCCTATCAATAGGGTCTGAGTTTCATGTCAGAAAGCTAATTTTGAATTCATTTCTGAAATATATCCTTTCATCACATTGAACTTCCAATTCGATGTTGCAGGGGACAGAAGGAAATAATACACATTTTACAGGGTCTGGGGGTTAACCAAGTGAACTAGTAGTAAATGTAAAATAGCAAAATAATATAATGCCATGCTTTGCATATAATGGGCCCTCGAAAGAAATCCACAACCTCAGTGAGCAATTCTATAAAATTGCAGGTGTATTATAAGCACAGTATTCAGCTCAGGTACTTGACATCACTCACCAGTATCCTTTTATTAGGCATCCATTATGTGTCAACTCTTTGCTTTATGTCATACTCGAAGTAGAATAATAACCATTAGATGAATAGTTAAAACTAAATTTGGATATTCCACTACATAAGTTTTGAGTCTTTGTCATGGATTCACAAAATTCCAATGATATAGATAAATACACTACCATTTTCCTAATGAAATTTGAGTATAATTTAAGGACCTCCTCCAAGATCATTAAATGTGTTAATGGTGGATCAGGAAAATGCCAGAATAATTGCCTCTTGTTACAGAGTAAGCCCCAAAGCTTACACAAACCCGTGGGTCATCAAACTGCCTTTGGTGTCATCTCCACATCTCCTAAATATTTCCTCTCTTAAATGCATGGAGACAGCTTGTTGGAATGAGATAAGCACAAGCCAGATTCAAATAACAAGGTAACCCAGATCACAGTTTGGTTTGTTAAGAGCTGAGAACTGAATGCCAATCTGGAGTGCACAGCTTATGGATTCAAAAATATCCTGTTCCCAAGTTTATTTGTCCCTGTTCTTCTGTACTCAGCATCCTAGAAATATCACCCACTTTACAATCAGTTGTGGGTAATAACTCAGGAATGGACATGGCGAGTCACAGACACTTGAAGGAAAACAGATGTTTCTGTTTTTTTTTTTTTTTCACCATACCAAAAGAAAAAAACAAAAAACCTCAGAAAAACATGCCTTGTGAGAGTGTATTTTCTCCAAAAAACAGAAATGAAAAAAGCTGCTATTTCTCCTGCAAATGGATTCAAATACATCAAATATCAAAAACTACCATGAATCTAATCGCACAAGCCCAGATCAGTAGTTGACATTTGTACTAACCCACTTGCAACTATTGCAGAAATTTGGAAGTGCGGAACTGGGTTCTAACAGAATTTAAAAAGGAAAAAAAAAAAGCTGCAAGGTTTTTGGAAATATAATACTACGGTGAACTCTAAAATTTTATTCCTATTAAAGAAAGTATTTTAAACTTGGAAATTTTCTAACTTTTGAAAATGCAGCTGAAGTCAAAGATTAGAATATGGTTTAAAGTAAATGGTTGGCTTATAGATTGAAGGGTCATATGGATTAAGATAAATTATAAAATCAGCTGTCTAGAGGGAAGGTCAAATCATTTTCCCATTCGGAGATTTTTTCCAAATTCTCTTTATGCTTTGCTCATTCCTTTGCACTGGCCCATGTATCTTCAGGGAAAGGACTCACACTTTGTAACATTCTTCTGTGGCTCTGAGTCCTCCCTCGATGATCACCTAATCACTCGTAATCCAAACTACCAGTCAAAAAAATATTTTGCCAATTAAATGGTCAATGTGGAGTTTGGCTAGTTCTTAAAACCAGCTTGCATGACAGGACTTTACTTAAAGATGACCTAGTATATAGAAAGCAGCTCCCTTGTAAATAAAGCTATTTGTAGAGTGCCACTTGTGACGGCTGTTAACACTGCAACCTCTGTGTTATGGTGCTTTTCGCCTGGCCCTTGACTGTGGTTGGCCAAACCCACTGGCCCACGTGGAAGCACTTGCCTGTCTGGTAGTCTCTCATTTTAGGCAATGTGATCTAGATACTCCTTGACTTTACTTTGCAGAACCTTATTTTCAGTCTTTCTGGGTTCCTGAGAAACACAAAAATGATTTTTAAGACGCCAGAAGCAATGGATTTTAGCAGACCTTTTCTGCCTTGCAGTCACGCTGGTACAGGGCAGGGAGAGGGGCTCTACGGATGCTGCTGTTTGTACACTCCTGCTATGGCAACAAGCTGGCCCCCGGCAGGAGAATCCTATGCCTGCTGTGCACGTTCCTGAAAAAGCTGAAAGTGCTCTCTGTTGCAGATTATCTCACCTAAGGCCAAGTGACTTAAAGCTAATCTGGACACGTGGTCAGGGGCACCCTCTGTCCATTAACAGATTCCCTCACTGTGCTGTTCTTCCCTTTCCGATTTTCCTTCCTATCCCCCTTCCATGGAATAGTAAATAAGATCTAAGGTGGCTGAGGGAAAAATCAGCTCTTCCTATAAATTCTTGGCTTATTATTTAAATAGAGAACCTTGACTCTGGCAACTCCATAACTACAGATTAAAACTCAGAAAAAGGCCTCCCTGGTGGCACAGGGGTCAAGTCTCAGTACTATCAAGCTATCTCCAGCCGCTGTGCCATGAGTTCGATCCCTGGCCAGGGAGCTGACCCACATGGCACAGCAGACCTCTCCTCTCTCCCCAGCTGCTCCCCTCAGCAGTGTATTTCAGTCAGTCCACCTGTTCTGTTCCTCGTTCTATCTCTGGTGAATCCTCTTACCTCCCACACCTCTGGCCTGTACCCCAGTTATTGTATGCATAAATAAATAAAATAAATCTTAAAAAAATAATTTTAAAAACTCAGAAAAGCTTTTGTTCAACGGCAAGCTTTCTGCTCAGAGCTTCAACAATCTGTTTTAAAACTACAAGTAAAGTCACCAGGTTCCTTGTGTCCCTATCCTAAGATCTGTATCCTGAGGGTACTAAGGAGAAGATGAGAAGATGCTATCCACCCCCCCCCCACCCAACACACACACACACACACTTGTCAGTTTCAGGGGAAAGGGCAGGAACTTTCAGGGGCTGGAAATGCTAGGAGTGAAAAGCATATCAAGTCTTTATGATTTTCTTCTATCATCCTTTTAAAATACTCAGAACAGTGCCAACTACATAATAATCACTGACTTATTTTAAAAACTATATAATAATCACTGACTTGTTTTAAATCACTAACTTGTTTTAAACTGTAGGAAATTAGCAGGGTCTAGAGTATCAACGATTTACCAGATAAGGAAATTGAAACACAAAGGTTTAGTTAATGAGTAACAGTCTCAGGCAAGTGGAGGAGGCTCACCTAAAATCTAGGCTCTGATATTTTTGTGCTCTTCTTTCTCAGGTTACTGTGTAGCTTCAGGCAGTTGGTTGAAAATGAGAAATACCAGATTAACGCGTTCTTCAGTTGCCTCATGGCTGCAGGTAGTGGATCTGTCTTCTCTTAAATAAAAACACTTTTGAGATAGTTTGTAGTATAAGCCTTTTCCTAATACTGACTGCATCAATTTGAAAAAATGGGTTTCTCTGCCATGGAACTTGTACATTTCTGTGAACATCTAACTCAAGAACAAAATATAATAAATTAGGGTAATAAGTAGATTTACATTGCATCCACTTATTTAGAAGGGAATATCTAAATTTAGGATTTAGAAGGGAATATCTAAATCCATTTGGGAAAGGTAGCTGGCAAAAAATTTCAAATGCTTAACTTCCCAGAAACGTGGTCTTCATATTTAGTGAATTTGTACAATTCGTTTTCATAAGGAAGGACCAGAAATGTCAGTTATGAAAAAGAAGTAGAGAATTAATGATAAACTTTAAAAAAAAAATTCCCTTCTTTTTTCCCATCTCATCATTAGATTCCTTATTCTTAAAAAAAACTTGCTAAAAAAACATTTTTAAAAGATGAACTTTACTCATAGAGAACTGCATGGACATACAAATGTGACCACATTTTATCTGTGGTTATATTGAAGCGGCACTATAATAAGAGACTTTCTATTACTGCTCTCTCAGTATCTTTGAGAAACTCTTATTCTGAGTCCTGAGAACGTAATACATCATAATGTGTCAGATGTTCCATAACAACTTGAGAGGCCGCAACATTCAATTTTCTACATGATGACCTTTCAAGGACGGGCTTCATGTGAGCCTGGGGAAGATGCTGATGGCGTGGAACTGGGTTCTGTTAAGTCCTCATGGGTTCGCCAGCCGCATGTGAAACCATTTTGTTCTATTTCATCCCGTGTGACTTTTACCCAATGTTATTTCTTTTTTGAGAAAAACAATAGACCTTTTTTGGACTTCTTTGACATGTGCTTGTGATTTTAAGCATGAGTGTATGGAAGGGGTGGCTGTCAAAACTTTTCTTAAATTTGTTTTGAGATAGTTAAAACAAATTTAAATCATCCTCTGGATGGTAAAAGACATGTTGACTTCCATTGTAACCCCATAAGCTAGTGTATTTCCAATACCTAAAATCAACTTGAAAAACAGAACACTCGTTGGCAGACTACTCCAACATGATGGTCCTCTTTTCTTATGGGAAAGGAGAGACTCATAGGATGCAAGAAACGCCTTTGCATCATCAGCCTGAACTGAATGACTTTTCCCATAGGTCATTGACTTTGAAATTGTTATTTTATCTATGTGAACCCAGTTATCAAGGTAAAGGTGATCCCAGGGCTGCCCTAAGGAACAAGATGTTGAGGTGCATAAAGAGCTATTTGTATTGCAGAGGAGAAAATTTTAATCCATGTAATTTTTACTTTGGAAGTTCTTACATCCTAAAAAAAATAGAGGTTGAAGCTAAATGAGACTTTGTCATGAGAATAAAAGTGTCATAACACAAACTAATTCAATTTTTAAAAGTAAATGGAAAACAAGTCTGAAGGTGTTCTAAATAGGGAGGAAAGCAGTTCTTTATTTCTGGTGTTTAGTATAGGAAATCTAAAAAGACATAATCTGTGTAAAGGTCACATTTGGTGTTATATTTATTTGAGACCAGCATTCCAAATAAAAGAAAAAAGCTGTGCAGTCAATCATGCAGTTGTTTCTAATTATCTTAATTCTGAATTTATATAAGCCGTGTCTTGAGTTCAGTTTGAGTATGTCATGTACATAGAAATGCACTTACGTAATAAAGAGGAAACTGGAAATGTAAATGGGAAGGGATATATTAAAACAGCTCAAAGGTTTTCTAAAAATATGACTTAGAACCTCGCTTTGGGTGAAGAGTGTGTACTTTTTGGAATCTATAACTTCAGCAGTGAAGAGGGCTGTTCTCAGGCTTCTTCACCACCTGTTTGTCATCACAAATCTAATTGTGAGCAAAAGTCTGCTTGTATGACATGATCGAATGAATCGATTTCTGTCTTTTTTTGCCATTGTTGGCCCTCCATTTTTGTAACCCATTACAGTAACAAGATGGGATGCTGCCAACTTCATGAATCCTTCAATAAAGTCAGTGACATCTCTAAATTTGTGCATTTGTTTTTAAACAAGTCTCATTCTTGGAATTCACATCTTGGTGTAGAAATCTCCTCCTCAGCTGTCTCTTTCCAACAAATATAAATTTTCCACTACCCTTTCAGCACTATTTGCCACATATCTTTGTTTTGTTTTTCTTTCACAGAAACTATCCTGTTTATGTATTTATTTGTTTATTCTCTTTCCCTCACAAAAAAATGTAAACTTCTTAGGAACAGGAAACGTGCCTGTCTTTTTCATGACTATAATATCAGCATAGCAATCACATAGTAGAATCAGTTAAAATTTGAAGAATTGGTAAACACAGGAGCAATAATGCTTTCCTAAACAGTGGGGACACAGATATGGCTCTTGCCATCCATTACTGAAATTCTTCCTGATGTTCAGAGATTAAACACACTTCCGAGAATAGAGTATTTTCTGTTCTATTTATTCTAAAGCCAAAAAATAAGCTCTCAAGCTATACACTTATAGCAACATGGGAAGTTGTTTTAGAGATTAGAACATGCCTTTCAATGTCTAGCTAATCATGAATCACTCAAAGTATCCCATGAACTTGCCATAAACTTTATAAGAAAAATGCTGTTATCTTCAATTCAGATTTTTACATTTGTTCTAATTGGAAACATGACCCAGTGATCTGAGCTCTACCTCAGTGCTTGCGTTTGGCGGCTGCATGAGCTCAGAGAATTCGGTGTACTTTCTTAACTCGTGCCTTAGCTCAGGTGCTCCAGAAAAAGGAGTCTAAGGTAAGAATTTGAGAGTGCATTTATTGGGGAGTACTCCCAGGACAACATCTGTGACGGTTTAAGAGGGTAATCCTCAGGGAAAAGGGAGTCACCAGGTTCCTGGCCGCACCCAAAGAAGGGTGGAGCTGAGCAGGGAGGGGAAACTGCAAAGACAGGGAGTAAAAGGAAGGAAATCAAGACCTGGGAGAACATGGAGCAGAAAGACATGTGAAGAAGCTGCGATTGCTTCTTGGCCTTGGACTTGTCCCAGGGGCTTGGGGGACACGGAAGGAGACCATTGGAAGAGACAGAGATGTGGTGAGAGACCCATGGGGATGCTCATGGCAGCCTTTATCTGACTTGGGTTTGGATGTGGCTCTTCCCACCCAGACTTGCCTAGACCTTCCTGCCCTGCCAGAAGTTGCCTTCAGCTTGTGGCAAGATTTTGGGCCAACCCATGAGGGGATGGGTAACTTTGGGCGTTTCACATGCAAACTATTTCATCTATTCTTTCCCTTCTCCCCCTTTATTGCACAACAAATGTATCCTAGTTGCTTTCCATTGAAGGTCTTATGCACTAAGAGTATGTCTGTCTTTATGCAATGAATGGCAGAACCTACTTAGAACAGGCAGGTTTGGGGGTCCCAGGGTGCCCCTCATTCTCCCCTATAACAGAAGAATGAGAGAAACAGCCATTGGCAGCAGCAGAAGTGGGCTCTGATGCAGTTCAGGAAAGGACTTGACCAAACCAGAGCTGCTTTGGAGCAAAGATGACCCTGCAGAGTTGCCTCAGATGGGGGGAGAGGACCAGGCCTTTATGCTGTACTTTGCCCTGCCATTAGGTGAAAACTTCCCCCAAAAAGGGAGTATGCGCTTAGGCAAGGAAGCTTCCTTCAGCTGAAGACAGTTACTGGGAGGCACTCAACTGTGAGCTATCAGCCCTTAAGTGTCATTCTTGAAGTTTCTGGGGAAACAGATGTTGAAAAGACAGAGCACTGAGGCACCATACCTCAGCATCCACAAAAAACTATGGCCTAACTGGGTTCATTTGCTTCTGGTAATTTTGCCCATCTTGGGAAAGCTCCTTCAGGATTCTGGTATTTCTTGAGGTGTCACAGGGTCATCTTCATACAAAGAGGAGGCGCCATGTTCCCTGCCCGGCTACTGGAAACTACAGGCATAGTTGAGTGCCCAGGTAACCCCACAGAACATGAAAAGCAGGTGGGTGAGAGACACGTGGAGAGAAAGTTCTGCTTGGGATGGAGTTTTCACTGACTGTAACCAGTTAGTGGTGAGCAACAGGTTCAAAGTCTTCTTTGAGAGTTGTCCCACAGTACATGTGTTCATGGTCATCTCTTCCCAACTTCATTTATTAAGTTGGTAAAATTTATTTATACTTAATAAAATATAGAATTTATTTATATTGAATAAAGTTCCCAACTTTATTTGTTAATGTCAAGTTCAGTAAGATTTATTGAAATCTTATGCAGAAAAACACTACAGAGAGGTTAATAGTAATAGAATCTTACCCCAGTAAACAAGAAAAATTACAAGTGAAAATCCAAGCTTGTATTTAGGTGAACAAGAAACTGAAAAAAAAGCAAAACTAAACATCAGTACATGGGAGGCAAAATAAAAGTACAGAAGAAATGAACAAAATAGATATAAAGTTATTTTAGATATGTAATCCAAAACTATTATTTATTGAATTCTTACTATAATGTAGGTATGCTGTTAGGTAATTCATATAATCTTCAAAATAACTCTATGAAGTAAGCATATTATTTCCACGTTTTATCAGATGAACAAACTGGAGAATGGAAAAGGGAAGGAATTTGCCAAAGTTCACAAATTTCCTGAGATTGAGGAAACCAACAGAGTAATACAAAGGTAGCTTTGTACAAAGTTACAAAGATACAAAGGAGGTAACTCCTAAACTTGCCTTCAGAATGAATTATGTATTTAAATTACCATTAATAAATTGATATAAGATGCATTCATGGGCCAACGTTGTGTCCCTGCTGTATCACAAGGAATATCTATGGCATTTAATGTAATTGGACAAGAAATGGCTCTTGTGATAAAATTAAAGCTTGAGGGCTTAGGTTAGAATTTCAAAATATTTTCTGTTTTACTTTATCTGTATTTACTAAAAATTATGCAATATCTTTGATGTAAGTTCATAAAAGTAAAGGAATAAAATCACATCTAGCTTGGAGTGAAAAAGGAAAGAGCGCAGTTAGCAATTGACACCCAAATCATCTAAAATTTGGACAAGCAAAGAGTTAGAAAAGCTCCTTTTCTCTTCATCGCTTTCCTTTTGTTGTTCTTGTCCTTAGAGAATAACTTTGGAGAGCACGTTGACTTGGAGCACATTCGAATTTCATAATTGCATAAAATTGCGTTCATAATTCCAATCATGTTGCCATTTTGGATAGATTTGCTGAACCCTCAAGATAACTCACATTTAATTGTTTTGGCATTACCTGCATTACTTTGTAACTGTATGAGTAAACCCCTGAAATCGGGGTGGTAGGAAAGTTTAGTGTGCTGCTAGGACTGACAATGTGGGGTTCATTTACAAAATGAGAAACGCTTTACTATTGAAATCGATATCCATTTAAATGCCTGTCAAATTACAGCTCCCTGTTTAGGACTGGAAGCAACTGAGCTCAGCATATCCCACACCCACACTCCCAAGGAATTTTTTGCATGATCATTTCGTCATTCTGAGTGGGCAGCCACACAGCTTTGCTAGTTTCCTTTTCAGATGCACCCAACCCTAATTGTAATGCAAAACACTTAGGAGAAGTCATCTTCTGGAAACCTCCATTATCTTTGTGACCTTGGTGGATGAATAGTTCCTTTTCCTGTGTCAGGCAGGAGTATCTGTGCTGTGATTGGGAGTCATATTGTCTGCAGGTCCTCATGGCTATCAATGTCCCCTTTAGAAGGAACCCTGTAGTGTGTTTTTATTGTACAGTGCACGCCCACTGAAGATGCTAAGAGCATCTCAACACATTTTATACCTCTTTCTAGCCTTTCCTTTACTAAGTCCATTTGCTGGTTTCAAAGAAATCCCAGTGTATACAAGCTTAATGCTGATACTATAAGTGGCTTTTGCTGGGTTTTCTATGTGACAGCTTGTGTAAGGGAAAGATGCTGTGGTCTCTCTAGTCATTTCAAGAGAGCCTGGAATATTCCCCCAGGGGTCAGCAGAACAATCAGCCCCTCCTTTAGGAAATGAGAGGAAGTACCAACCCAGTGGAAATGTATTTATTACCTGTTTGAAGGTTGCTGAAATAACAAAACATCCTTCTTCACAGGCAAACCAGAGCCATACAAAGAAACCGAGAATATTCTCTCACGAGGTTGTGCATGTCATTCATTCAGGCCTGTGCTAAGGAGTACGTTGGGGCACTCCCAAAGAAAGAAGGCAGCTACGTGGTCCTCTAAAGTAAATTAAGTATCAGTGAAAAACTTTCCTGGACCTAACTTCATGCAGGAAGTCTGCTGGCAGCTGGCCTCAGAGCCAACCGCGTTCACAGCTTCTCTGTCAGGGTGAACGCTGTACGCAGTTTCATTGTGTTTGGAAACCACTCCTCTAGGGTTCAGAAAATTAAAGATGTGCTGCATGAGAACAGCTACTCCTCAGCTCAGGGGAGATGGAAAGCTTCCTTTCTCAGGCCTGCAGGAAATCTGAGGATTGAAAACTGTCATCACTGTCTCTCCCTTCCCCAGGCAGAGATTTGCATTCTAGAAACTGCTGGCCCTGGGGCCATCAGAGTTAGTCAAGTGGGAGCATTTGTTTCTTCCTTTCATCTCTTGGAGTTATATTTTGGGTAATATCTCTGAATCATAAATCTCTGTCAGTCCCTGAGAAGAAGAATCATTCTTTCCAATTTACTTTGCCCATGGTTTCTTGTAAATGGTGTGTCTTCTTGGTTCTCTATTGAAAGACTTCCTCCTTCCCACTACATTTTAAATAAAATAATACTTAAAAAAGAAGGAATCATACTTCAGACTATTCTGTAGATGAGTCACTACCCTGCAAGTTTGGTCAGACTCAAGACTGGTTTCAAATTGAGGACCTCAAGTCCTGAGATCTCAGAACTGGTCTTCTCAAGAAGCCCTGTGGTGGCAGACAGAATATTTTGACCCAAGAGCAATTAAATCCCTGGAGTTTTAGGGGTAAATTCCACCCAAGTCCTTCATTCTTCCCTTGTTCAAAAAAGAAATGATCACATCCTAAACATCTGTATTGCTATTAATCAGAGATACAATCACTGCTCCCACCCCCCTTTATGACCTAGAACATTGTATATTGTGGTCTTTGAATCCCATTTTTATTTTCAGAGTTAGAATGAGATCATCCCTATTATCTGTCGTGTTAAATCCCACCCCCTTGGTGCTTTAGATCCCTAAATGCAGGATAATTAGCCCCAATCCACTCCATTATTTTTTAGAACATGCAACCATGTAAATCCTCCCTATGTGTATTATTCTATGTTGACCTTTTCTCCAACTAATCAGTCTGATGTTAATTTGTTCATACTTAGAAGAGCCCTGATAAGGTGGGAAAATTCAGTAAGTCAGCCAAGGGGACTGCTAAACTTCTGGACGCTGCTGATTTTCCCTGGGGCCAACAAGCATGACAAAAGCCTTAACCAGATCAGAAATCTGATCCTCTGATCTCTCCCTACAGTGATCTAAGGGAAACTGTAGGTTACTACTTAGTGATTGGTAAACGAAAATATCCCTAAGTCAGCTTCTTAGTATTGTTCAAATCTTAGCTTTAAGAATTTTGTTCTTAATGGTGATTCATCAGTTGGTTTTCATTTCTCCTAGAGAGTTTGTATTTTGTGTGACCATGTTTCATTTATGTTACATGTTATGTGTTGCTTTATGATGTATTTGGCAACTCTAGGTTTGGGTGACTGTTCTTTCTGTCTTGAGACTGTTCTGCTTTGTCCTGTGGGTAGGAAATTTGGTCTCCTAGTGCTTCACCTATCTCAAGTTGTTCCAGTTTTGAGATTTGGAAAAGGGTTCTTTAGATAATTAATCTCTCAGGGTTCTGTCTTCCATGGTGTTGAAAAAATAAAACTTTTTTTTTTTAAAGATTTATCCATTTATACATACGGGAACTGGGTATGCAGGTCAGAGGTGTGGGGGGTGACAGGATTCACTAGAGGCAGAGTGGGGAGCAGAACAGGCAGATGGACTGAAACACACTGCTGAGGGGAGCAGCAGGTGATGCAGGAGAAGTCTGTCATGCCATGTGGGTCAGCTCCCTGGCCGGGGTCCAACTCATGCTGCAGTGGCTGTGGATGCTTCACGGTGGAGTGGTTAACTCCTTGCACCACCAGGGAGGCCCATAGCAAGGAAAATCTTAATGTGCACTGAGGTAACAGCTAGACTAAGGAACTTTGGAAGCCAACAGTTTGTAAATTTTGATGGACATGAGTTGAGCATTTAGAGACAATTCGTCACCTCAAAAGAAATCTACCATTCGGGGTCTCCTAGTGGCACAAGGACCTAAGTAAGAGCACTATGAAGCTATCAGAAGCCTCTGTAGTACAATCTCCGGCCAGGGAGCTGACCCACATGGTGCAGCAGACCTCTCCTGCTTTGCCTGCTGCTCCCCTCAGCAGTGTATTTCAGTCAATCTGCCTGTTCTGTTCCCCATTCTGTCTCTGATGGATCCTCTCACCCTCCAGACTCTGGCCTACACCCCAGTTCTTGTATGTATAAATAATTAAAAAAAAAAAGAAAAAAATTTAAAATAATAGAAAAAGAAATCTGCCATGCCAGGGTAAATGGATCATGCACCGGGGTTAGGTTAGCACGCACTAACCATGAGGAAACGCCAGTGCATCTTGAGGTGCACGGGGGTTTGGGGCTTGTAGAATGAACAAACCACAAATGCCAAAGCTTATTCCTCCTGGTTATTGTTCCGCATCCATGAGCTGCAAGATCTCACTGGAAACTTAATGTGTCTCAAGCTTTTCCTTTGTAATTTACACTGGGACTGGACTTCTAGGTTTATGGATAAGTTGTAAAGAATGCTTCTTAGTGGGTTAAGTGGCTATTGAGTTGGAAACTTCTAATTGCTTATTGGACTTATGAAAAGTTCAGAGAGCTCTCAATCTCAGTTCTCGTTAAGGAGAGACTGGTAAGAAGGGGAAAAGAGAAAGAAGTAATGCAAGGATACATCTTGACTAGCCTCAGGGAATTTCTTAAAACCACACCTTAACAAAAAGTATGGTCTTTTGAAAAATTCTTGCCTCATTGTACCCAATAATAGTAAAATATCTCTAAGGTTTTAGTGACCACTGGGAACTTTCCCTTGTACCCTGACAAGCACATTCCTAAATTTCCAGTCTCCCAACCTGTGTAGGAATTTGGGCTTGCCACTGCTGGCGCCCATAGTCATGAACACCATTCAGCTGGTTCAATGATCCTTCACATGGGGCACTTGTCTTCAGAGAGAGTATTCTACAAGGTTCTGTATAGCAGTTGTGGCCTGCAAGATACTCACTACTGGAGGCAGAACCCTGGTACCTAGAGCTTCAGGGAGTGCTCTACTGGTGTGTCCAGATGTTTGAGACAAGTCCCAGGTATCCTTGGGTTTCTCTAGAAGATCATGGCTTGTCCTGATATGGTTGTTTTTATCATGAAGATCCAGCATCCTCTAAGGAGGATAATATGCTAATCAAAAGATTTTCTGCCTGACTTGAAGAATATCATAACAGGAGAAGATTAATTATGCATACTTTTGAATATCTCAAGTCACTGGTGGTGGAAGCCAGTCCTCTATTCTGGCACACTCTGTGTCTGGAAGCTCTATCAGGTCTTCACTGAGGATTCGGTAGACATTTTTGGGAAAGGACATCATTGCATGGATGAGTGATGAGGCTATCAAGAATAGACACAGCCACTGAAGAAGCAGCAACAGCCTTCAATACCAAGTGACTAATGCAAAAATAATCTCAGTGGCGTGTCAGGAGAACATAGAACGTCAGAAGCAAGCACAGCTTGAAGGAAACCATGCATCTTCAGGAGAATCTAAAACTGCTGGCCTAAGATACTAGAAGCAAAGAAGCTGGAGCTGAGGAAACAGAAAAATGTGCTTGAAAACTCAAGCATCAGTGAAACAAATTGATGAGTGATGAATGATAATAAAGCTGGTTAAAATCTCTGACAGAAGTATGCTGAAGGTCCCCATTTTGCCTGGTGAGATGACGTGCTGCTTGGAACTAGCCGCGTGCATTGGAGTGGAGACCACCCAGCCTGTCAGTCAGAAGACAACGAGAAAAATGCTCATTGACGCTGTTCATGTTTTAACATCGATGTTTCTCAAAAAGCTTAAAGAAAAAGAATTCAAAGAGCTATTTGAAGAAAATCCAATAAATGAAGAATTTACAGGACAAATAAAAATCTCACGGAGTGAGTATTTTTTACAGTCTGAAAATTCCTTGCTTAAATTAAGAATCAGGAGCTTCAGCTGAAATTCTAGATACTGCCTGAACCTAGAGCACATAATGCAACTGCAGAGAACATCAACCAAGGAGGAATTTCTTCCTTGCACATAGAGAATAAACTTCCAAAAGTGGATGGGAACGTGAACTACACATGGCAGAAGGTCAACAGCCAAAGACAAGGACAAGGAATTGGAAAGAAACACTTTCTTTCAGCAAAGCTAGATTCTCCTCTGTGGGGTATTTTTAAACTCCACCTGTTTTTTGTTTGTTTGTTTGTTTTCCAGCTGTTCAGTATTATACACCAAGATTCACCTCAACTCACATGCCAAGGTGCTCACGTGTTGTCTGGTATACATTTATTTTTATGTGATGTTGCCAGAGTTTTTTTTTTTTAAGATTTATTTATTTATGCACAGAGAGCTGGGGTACAGGCCAGAGTCGTGGGAGGTGAGAGGATTCACCAGAGACAGAGTGGGGAGCAGAGCAGGCAGATGGACCGAAATACACTGCTGAGGGAGCAGCAGGCAAGGCAGGAGAGGTCTGCTGCGCCATGTGGGTCCCCTCCCTGGCCAGGGATCGAACTTGCCCTGCTGTGCAGTGGATGCTTCACAGTGCGGTGCTCAACCTGCTGCGCCACCAGGGATGCCCACCAGAGTTTATATATCTACTCTCTTGTTGAAGAGCCCAGGGCTGTTGCTGGGACTGAGCTCCTCTGTCCAACTGTACATATTTCTTTACCATCTACAGGATGCTGGGCACAGGTTGGGATGCCTCCATTTTTTTTCAGAAGCGCAAGATGACATGAACTTTCTTGACACATTTTCTTCCCATCCAGGTTTTAAAAACACTTGTTTCCATCCAAGCAACTTAACTTTTCATGCTCACTATTGGTTGTTAACCTACAAATCATCTGTGTTTACAAAACACCGAAATGACAAGCCATTTGGCTCAATTTAAACTACTGGTTAACTCGGTGGAAAAATAAATCATTCACACATGTTATTTGAACTAAGTAGTCAAATGAGTGCAAAGAGTATATGCTGAAGCACCATAAATCTCTGCAATGATAGGATTGATTGTTTTCTCTAATTTGCAGATAAGAAGTTGGTAGTGAAATGTATTCCTGTCCCACAGGACTCCTGGCTCTTGACTGAAGCAGAGACTAACCCGCAGCTTTCTGCAGCCAGGCCTGGTGCAGAGACAATCTGTCCCTCTTGTGTTTCTACGTACCAGGCAATCGCGTCACCGTGGCTACGTTGTCAGGGTTCTTATCCAACAGACTCCCCAAAGTCTTACACAGTGGACCTCTCGAAGCTTCCTGGATGTTCATCTTGTAACACACAACATTGAACAAAGTTGGTGAGTAAAATCGCACAAGGGCATTGCAAAGGGAGAGAAGTGAGGACTTAAATGCATCCCACAAGATACCGCCTTTGTATCTTCTTATCTAGCAGACTTGGCTAACTTTCTACCCGTGGCACAGATGCCTTGTTAGGATTTTTATGTTTTGTTCTGTTTACTACATGCTGTGTGAGGGGAGATAGTGAGGGAGGGTGTGTGGGGGGTTGGGAGGAGGGGCGCTTCCAGAATTAGTATAAGCTCAATTGATTCCAGATGACTTTACTCACCTCGTGTTTCTAGAATTTCTGCCCCAACCATGTTTGAGTAACTAGTCAAAGAGTTTCTTATGATCTTCTTTTCATTTTCTATAATTATACCAAAAACATGTAATGCAACTTCAGAGAACTGCAGATTCTTTTCATTTCCTTTAATCTCTCTGGAAATTGAGGCTTTTCCTCTCAATCCCAGTAGAGAATCTATTGATATTTATCTATCAATATATCTATTGATATTTATTTCACTTACTTCTTCAGCTATTATGTATAGCATTAAAAATATGTGCCAGGATAGCATGGGAAAAGCAGACAGAATCCTTGTCCTGAAGAACTTTATTCTCACGCTGTGGTAAGTGTCTGAAATTTCAGCAAGGAGGAGGTGGTGGTGGTCCTTGACCTATTCTGGGCAGTGTGAAAGAGAAATTCTAGTTTAGGAAGTGAAGTTCTTTGAGGTGAGATCTGAATGAGGGCAGTTACCTAAAAAAAATGCCTCTCTCATTGCTGCCTCTCTTTCCATGTCTCCTGCCACCTCTTACATGTAGGAGAAAGGCCCTGCTCGCCACTGAGCTACCTGGCCAGGAGACAGAACTTCCTATTTCCGGTAGGACCCGTCTAATCTGATCTTTTCTCTAAGTAACCTGAAGAATATTTTTGAAACATGAAATGCTTGTGTTAATCCATTACTTAAATTCCTTCTGCAGCTTCACATTGCTCTCTAATTAATTCTCCTAACTATGCTCCACAAACCCTGCTGGGTCTCCCCACTACCTACCTTCTGACTTCACCTCCTGCTGTTCCCCATCCGGTCCACAATTCTCAACCACTGTTCTTCTTTCCAATGTCCCCAGCAAGGAATATCCCCACTCTGGGTTTTCATGCAGCGTCTCTACCTGGAATTCACTTCCTCTTGTTTGTATAATTAAAACTTTCTCATCATTCAGATCTCTGTTTAATTGACATCCTCTCAGAGTCTCGCCTTTCTTTGTGTCTTCCATAGAACCTATGAAAATCATAATTACATTTTGTTTGCTTGCTTCTACATCATTTCTCTTCCTTATCACCCTATAATCTTCACAAGGGTAAGAGGCATTTACCCTATTACACACGTATTGTGTAGTGCTGGTACATAATTGAATATAAATGCACTTTTGCTGAATAAACAAATGTTAGATGTACATGTACAGTCAAATGAAAATCTTTACCTGTTGGAAAGATTTCCACAGGCAAAAAAAAAAACTGGTAAGTTAGAAAAATAATAATATCAAAGGAAACTCTTTCAACTCTGCATTAGTTGGTGTTCCCCAGAGAAAAAGAAACCAGAGAGGAATATAGATATAAATTGACTCATGGGATTACAGAGAATGACAAGTACTAAAATCTTCTGAGTAAGCCAAAAGCTTGAGAACCAGGAGAACCATTGTTTTTGTTTGTTTGTTTTTTCCTAATCTAAGTGCAAGACCTGAGACCCACATTAGCCAAAAGCGTGTTCTTGGCCAAAATCCTGCAGAACCAAGACCCAGGAAGAACCAATGTTTCAGTTTCAGTCTGAATGCAAGAAAATCCTGATGTCTCAATTTGAAGATAGTCATTCAGAAGGTAGTCTCCCTTATTTTGGGGAAGGTCAGTCTTTTTGTTCAACTCATGCCTTTAAGTAGTTGTGTGAGACCCACTCACCTTAAAAAGTTCAATCTGCTTTACTCAGCCCAGGAATTCAAATGTTTAATCTCCCCCACAAACACTCATGCCCACTCCTAGAGTAACGGTCAACCTGATGTTCTAACTATCATATCATGATATACCTTTAACATCACAACTCAATTTCTTAGCATATTGTTTATCTTGAAGGTGTCCAGTTAGATTCAAGTTCGTGGTGCAGCATGATTGAGAATGTACTATGTGTGATTCTGAGACAGGGCCCAGTGACTCTTAACTGCTGCTGCTAAACCAGTATGTACTTCCTGATCTGGGCTTCTGCACTGCGAGTGAACAGATATAACTGGAAACAAAGCAGGAACCTAAAACTCCAAAGTAATCTTCATCATTAAGTGACATAAGAGAAGAAAGAGAATTTGCAAGGTGCATTTATAATAATAACTATTGGTCATGATTGTTGTATAAATACCATTTACTTACTGTATGTCAGATACTTTTACATGTAGTAACTCATTTAATCCTCATAGCAACCCTAATTATTACCATTTATTCATTTTTTACAGGAGGGAAAACTGCAGTACAGGAAAGTTAAGTAACTCATCTACGATAGCAATAGTAAATGGTAAATCCAGAACCCAGACCCAAACAATTTTGCACTGGACCTTTACTCTTAGCTGGTATATTCAATCACTGCTCAGAAAGTTAGCTGTGCACTGGCTAGTTACACATGCTACTTCTTTAACTCTACTTTAACATCAACTCTTTGGGTTAAAATTATCACATGAGAAAGTAAAGACGAATTTAGAGTGAAGAAACTCAAGTTATTTGATGAAGTGACATGACAAAGGCTAGAATGCAACTTGGAGTGGAGAAAGAAGTCATGTTTCAAACCAGATCTGTTTGACCCCTAAGCCAAGTCCCTCCAACATTTCTCAGTTCCCTCCTCCATGTGGATTAAATCCAAGTGGGTCCATCTGTCTCCAGAGCAAAGCTTCCAATCAATGAAGAATCATAACCACACATGTATGGCATAATCAACATCAGAAAATATTAGTTAGGTCATAATTTTTCTATGAAAATTGTGTGTGTATGCAGCAAAACTGAATTAAGTATGACTTAAAAAAATGATTTTACTTATTTCTCATACAAGAGCTGGAGTACAGGCCAGAGGCACTGGGGGGCAGGGCTAGGAGGACTCACCAGAGACAGAATGGGGAGCAGAACTTGCTGATTGATTGAAATACACTGCTGAGGGGAGAGCGGGCAAGACAGGAGAGGTCTGCTGCACCATGTGGGTCCCCTCTTGCACTGCAGTGGCTGTAGAAGCCCCACAGTGCGCCGCTCAACCCCTTGCATCACCAGGGAGGCCCTAAGTATGCCTTTTATGCAAAAATAGTTTTATATTTCTGGCTTCCCACAACTTGATTATTTTTGCTGGTAAAAATCCATCAGTTGAAATGACTAATACCAGCTTTATTTATATAGTTTGGGACAGTTACAGGATGGTTTGATGACTGTAAAGTAGTCTAACCCAATGGCTTGAGATACTCAACAGTGAAAGAGAAGAGGACCTAGACAGAAATTGCTGAGACTCTAAGCTTTAACTAGGTAAGAATTGAGGAGTCCCCGGGGGCATTTTAACAAGACTTGCCATCAGCTAAAACCCTTTCAGCTGTTTTCTCTGCTACTAGAATTTCGCTTTTTGTGAATGGAAAGGGAGTAATTCTGGAAACTGGGCTAAGCCACGAGGGTTTCTGAATCCACCATGCATGTCCTTAAGGCCACTCGAACAGGAATGCCACATCCTCTGGCGCCCATTGCCTCAAGCACTTTGAGACCCTGGGCTTGATCCAGCTGGAGCAAATTAACCTCCGATTAGCAAAATAAACTCCACACTAATATTCCCTTCAGCCTGGACCCACGCATGGGCAAGGTACCAACAAACATAGTCCCCACCTGCATCTGCCACCTTCGTACTGCAATTTATTTTAGAACGAACTCATGTTCTGCAGGTTGCTTTAATCATTCTACATATGTCAACTTGTAGTTCGAATGTTCATGGGCATATACTTAGTTGCTTTAAAATCGTTCCTAGGGGTGTTTGGTTCCTTTAAAACCATTTCTCCCAGATAATTATGTATAATTATGATGATAGGTTTGTGTTGGGCACTGTCTATCCAAAACGATATCCAAGACATTACAAACAAACTACATTAGCTAAATGGGCAGCCATCAAGTATATGTTTTGCAGCAGAAACTTCTTAATAGCCTAGATTCCCATCTGCCCAGTGCAGTTCTTAGAAGCTACCTAGATGCTTAAAAGTAATACAACAAAATGATGTTCCAAAAACAAAAACAAACAAACAAAAAAAAACAAAACAAAAACAAAAAAACAAAACAAAACAAAAAAAAATGTCTAATTCAGCTCATCCTCAAATAACCACATAAGTGCTTCTGCTCAAGACAGCAACTGTGTTTCAGTATGCTACAAAATTGCTTTTTGCAAACTTCCTGTCTTGTCATGCAATAATAAAAAGTTTCAAGTGTTAAAAAAAAAAAAGTAATACAACAAAAAACAAGTTTCTTCCTTAAACATATCTCCCTGTGGTCAGTATACATAAACTATCTACTAGGACAAAACTGATCTTTTCCCCAATTTTCTGCTTTCTTGAGCAGAATAAAGACTGACTAAGAAAACTAACATAAGGGAGAACAATACTGATTTTTCTAGATGTGTTTTTCATTTAAAAGCCTCAGATAAGTGGAGGTTTGTTTGGTAGCAAAGGTTTGAGACCATATCCTTGGAGAAGATTCCCCTCTATACCTGCTGTTACCATAGAGACAAAATCGTACATAGTTAACTAAGAAATAACTAAGAAATAACCACAACCTTAATTAGCTAGAGTGGACAGTGAACTAATGAAGATGCACCTTGGAAATGTCCCCAAGGCATTGACTATTGGCACAGCCCAGTCTCTTCCCTGCAAATCAATTAATTAATTAATTTTAAAAGGTCAAACAGTATCATTTCCATTTACAATTCACTGTTGTGTTCATCTGGGATGCTAATAAGAGCTCAGTGAAAAGAATTCACTCTGCCTCCCTGGTGGCACAATGGATTAAGCAAGGCACTATAAGGTAAAACAGTCACTGCAGCATGAGTTTGATCCCCACCACTTGCCAGGGAGCTGACCCAATGGCGCAGCAGACCTCTCCTGTCTTGCCTGCTGCTCCCCTCAGCAGTGTATTTCAGTCAGTCTGCCTGTTCTGCTCCCCACTCTGTCTCTGGTGAATCTTCTTGCCCCCCACACCTTTGGTCTACACCCCAGTTCTTGTATGCAGAAATAAATAAACATCTCTTAAAAAAAGAAAAGAATTCATTCTGGGGTGAACCCCAACAATCCTGTAATCTCTCAGAGTATTGACTGAGCAGACAGAAACCTTTCTACGAAGATTTCATTTCATTTTCATCCCATCTTTTCTTTGTGGCTCTATAGAAGATGTTCCTACAGCATGTCAAGGATGGTAATTCGGTGATTGTAACTCCACAAGCCTTTACATCATTTCCCTACAGAACGGCCTGCCTGTCTTTCTCTCCCTTAACAAACAGATGTAGTTATACCTGTCAGGAACAACAGGCTGCTTTGTTTGGCATTTCCCCAAGTTGTACTAGAAGGACCTTGAATTTGACTTTGTTATCTTAGCATGAAATATTTCAGCTCTACATGAAATGAGACAGAGCAGCCAGAGGATGGGAGAGCATGCATAGGGAGTATATGTATGTTCTGGAAGAGGAAGACAGGGCCTTATCTTTTGCAATGTGTCACTGGCTCAGATTTTTAACTTCCAATGTACCAATTCCAGCTCACAAGATTTACTTTTTAAAATTATGACCTATTGAAGTATACAAGATGCACATAAATAAATGAAATGAAAATATAAAATGAAGCATACAAATGAAATTGCTTTTATTCTTTTTTTAATCTCCTGAGTCTGATAGTCAGAGATACCATGCTTGCAGATGTCTCTGTGATGTGTGTTATTAAATTTTTGCCACACCTCTACCCAGTCATTAAAAGAGGGATGTTCTAGAAATAAGAGCAATTCTCTTATTGTCTGATAAAGACATCTTTTCAATGTTTTCTCAATTTAATTTCTGAATTTAATTTTGCATTTAAGAGTTGTACTTATAAGAACATGTTGATCTCAAATGATGGCAGAGAAAATTGCTACCCAGCTTCATAATAGCAGCTGTCACTTTGAGGTTTTTTCACTGGGCAGGGATCTGACTTTATTCCTGCATCCAACACATTATAACTGATGGGACATCGGAGAGCCGACAATGCAATACCTTCAGAAGGACTTGCAGGTCCTCAGGTCTTTGCACAGATTTCATTCCTTGGACAACAGAAGAAGTTTTTGAACAAGGGTTGAAAACAGACCAAATTATTACACCTGAAGGATGGAAAAATATAGCAAAATCAGTGCCTGGCAGGACAAAGAAGGGTTGCATGAAATGATACAAGAACTTGTCAAGATGTAAAAGCAAAGAAATCTGCCCAACAACAAGTGCTGACTATAAAGATAGCCAAGAAATGACTAATGACACTCTTTGCTGAGGGTGTATTTTTATAGCAAAACTGAAAATACTGTACAATTTTTATTCTTAAAAAAAGATCATTCTGGAACTTTGATAAAGGACACTGAATATTAGCAAAGTGAAACTTAAACTTGAATTCTGTGAGTCAACTGACACATGGTAGCCTAAGAGGACCCAGCAAATACTAAGATATAACAGAATGAATGAAACCTGAAATTGATAGAATAGGGAAATTTTGGAGGACAGTTAACACAGGAGGAATTAAAATCAATGACTAGGTTTAGACATCCGAACAACACCTTGAAAAATATTTCCAATTTAAGTGTCATTTTACTTTCAAATTTATTTTGAACTTGGTTTTTCAAATGACAGAGTATCTGCATGCTTTGCAGCAAATTGAACTTTGATACTAATTAGAGTTGCAGTTGAGTGGTTTCTCAGCTGCCATCTGCTTCACCTTCCTGAAACAGATTTAGATTCCACAGGCACTAACATGTGAGATTTGTTTTTTACCAAGTAATGTATGGACTGTCTGGATAGTTTACAGCATGCCCAAATTTTATACTCTGGCAGTAAAATGCATAGGTGTGCGTGCAGCTGTGTGTTTGTATGTGTGCATGTGTGTGTATTAGTCTCTTAAAAATTCATGCTGTTATGTTATCTTAAAGCTTCAAAGTCTCAGGAAACCAACATGCACATTTGAAAAGCATCATTCATATTTTATTTCATTTTCCATTTCCAAAGTGCTGATTCTGCTCTGGGGCAGTAGCTTGGAAAACATTTCTTCTGGATTTAGTGAATCAAGTGGTTTCCCACATTACACAGGGAACTAAGAATTGTAAAAAACGTGTTGGGTCCTTGATAATGTTCAGAGGAGCCAGACAGTGGCCAGACTGAGAGGTAGTGCTGAGCTGGTGTGTCCGTGCTACCTCAAGCCTCATGGTCACTCAAGTGCAGGAGAGTCTGGAAGATTCTTTTCTGTGTCCTAATTCTCAGCAACAAAATAGGCTGCAGACAATGGGTGAGGCTTGGCCCCAACTCTAAATCTTTCTTCTCCTCTTTTCCATTATGCAGAAGTTGTTACAGGGCAGGGAGAAGGGTACCCCAGACCCCCAAACCTGCCTGCTTTAAATAGGTTCTGGTATCTGCTGCATCAAGACAAAAACCTTTAATGGAAATGCCATGTTGTCAATAGTACCGGATAAGCAGAACCAATTTAGAAATGTGTAGCTGCCTGGAAGGCAAAATCATACTGACTAAAGAAAGCTTCACAATTGTCTGCGTCCATTGCCACTTCCACCCCCATTCCTGAAAGAAACTCTTAGCTAGAAACAAAGGGGAGCAGATCTAATCATTAAGTGAGACCCCAAATCTCAGATGACTTAGGATCTCCTTCATCTTCACTTGACAGATGCAATCTGAAGTATTAGGTTCTGCTAAGCAGTTGTTGCTGGAGTCTTCTCTTTAGAGACTCCATGTAATAGCATCTATTCCTTTTTCTGCCCTGGCAAGAAAATCCACCGGAGCATCTCAGAGGTCTTTTCTGTCCAAGATCTATGGGCCAAGATCTATGCTTTTTTACTGAGACAAAATACCAGTTGAGCACTCTTGCACTCAGTAGATGCCTTAAAATAAAATCTTCTTCTGCTTCCAAAATTGTCCAAACATTAGAATTATCTGATGATTAAGAAGCTTATCTTTGTGTCAAAAGGAGGCACATTTCCCATAAGTAAACTCTTAGTGGGCAGGAGGGTATCATTTATAATCCTATATTTAAACACACAAAATTGAATAGGTGTTGTGGGAGTTTCTGTTCAAGTACAAATAAAGATGTTTCCTTTAGTCTGATAAGTGTTAGGAGTTTTCTGTAAACTGGTATCTCTGGCCCTACCCTCTATTCCTTTCCCTTTGTTCATTTCGATCTTACATTTCACATCCTGAATTCTGTCTTCCTTCAAGAACCCTTCCTATTATATTTCATGACACTCATCTTTTTTTCCAATAAGGACACTTCCACTGGTGTCCTTCAGATAACATGGAAATAGCACTCTGGTGCCTGACAGCTGGTTTTCCGTTTTCTCTGTAGAACTATCAAGAGTATGTTGACTTCTTGGATTCAAGTTGATATGGAAATTAATAAAAGTTGTAAGTATGCTACTTGACATCCCCCCACAATTTTTTTTACCACCTCTTCAATCTGTAAATAATGTAAAACATACACCAAGAAAAAGAGTAAATTTTGAAACACAAATTTTAGCTTTGTGCAAAATTTTTCTTCATTTGTCTCCCCAACTTGTAAAAAGGTTTTAAAGTCAGATTGACGATGGGTCTCACTTTATGGATTCTTTAAAAATCCACATTAAATAAAATATTTTTGGATTAGCATATTTAATTAAATTTAATTTTAATACAACAAGAAAGCCTTTGGTGAAAACGTCTGTAGTAAATACAAGCATCTGAAAAAGAAAAAAACTTAATCTATGCTGTAAGCTCTGGCTGAACATTGAACTGAATGAGAAAGAAATAAAACAACACTTTGTGGAATCATAATTTATAGAAATAGAAGGTAAGGGCCAGAGGTTGTAACTTACCTGAGACCATGCAATTAGTAGCCTGTCAAAAGAAGTAGCTAGGGCAGGTCTAAAATTCTACTCTATCTGCCTCTAAAGTTAGCATTCTCTCATCATCTCAACTAGTTCAAGATGCCCTATGAACTGGGAAGGTCCTCTTCTTCAATATCGCAAGGTTCAGATTTGACCTAAATGTACCAAAATACAATTATTCAAAATTCATCATATCCTACAAACATTCAGAAATCTCACTTTTCAAGACATCAGTGTTCTGGGGCAGTGGTTCTCTATGATGGATGTCTTTGCTCCCTGGGGGCTATTTGGCAACGTGTGGGGACATTTTTTGTTGTTATGACTAAGAGGAGCAGGTGCTGCTACTGGCACTATTTGGTAGAACCTGGTGATATCGCTAAGCAGTTTACACGGTCTGAGGCAGTTCTTCCAACAAAAACATCTGGTAGTGTCAATAGTGTTAAGATTGACAGACCCAGATCTAGTGGCTCCTGCTTCCTGGTAAGTGAAATAGTTTGACTAAACTATGGGATAAATTTTATGTCAATGTAATGTAAGTTTTTATTTTTTGAAATCGGCTCAGTTTTCAACTCAGCTCTGCCCATCCCTATCATGTGTAAGCTCATACCTCTCACATTTCACCGCCTTGCATTATCACGTTCTACATCATCTGGGATCTTCTCAGGATTGCATGACAAGGAGCTGCTCACAGGCTCTTGGCATATAGGGTTGCCTGAGCATAACAAGGAGGGGAAGAGAAGGTTCTGGTGACTTTTCACTTATAGAAAAAAATCAGCAAATAACAAAAGGCTTGGAAGGTAACCCTAGCCATGGCAGCAAGGTTCACAGGTTACAGCATTAAATCTCTACCGTGAGGTCGCTTTAGGTTCATATCCTTTGCCTCACAGAGTGGTTCTGCAATATTGAGGACAAATCGCACTTGTACTCAGTAGATGCCTTAAAATAAAATCTTCTTCTGCTTCCAAAATTGTCCAAACATTAGAATTATCTGATGATTAAGAAGCTTATCTTTGTGTCAAAAGGAGGCACATTTCCCATAAGTAAACTCTTAGTGGGCAGGAGGGTATCATTTATAATCCTATATTTAAACACACAAAATTGAATAGATGTTGTGGGAGTTTCTGTTCAAATAAAAATGGCTGCCTTCTGCAGCCATCTTTTTCCCACTGAAGCAAGAGGAAGGTGCGTAGGATCAAAGGAGTTTGAAATCTGCTCAGTTAAAGGGGTCAAAGGAAACCAAGGGTTCAGAGCCCCCAAGGCTTACATAAACCTCCTTTACTCATGGAAGAGTCACTAAGGGACGTGCAATTGCTTTAGCTTTTCTCAAACGATTGCTTTCCAAATGTCATTTGCATTAGCTTTCTTTTAAAAAACAATGCTGTTGCTTTTTCTTTGCTGGAGAATCATGTCAAATCTATCTACTCCCCTATGTATGTTTGGAACAAGTTACATGGAAACTTCCCCCTCAGAGTCTTGTCCAAAATGCTTTGTGCTATCTAAGTTTTGAAGAGAAAAATGTATCTACTGTCTTTTTTAAAACAAAAAAGATCAGAAAAAAAAATAAGCAAGGGTGATAAAATATATTTTAGCTTATCATGAATGAGAAATGTTACCAATACTTTTATGTTAAAAAGTAGAGACCGAATATGCTACTTGCCAGGTCACATATAAACAGTTCCTACCTAGCGGATTAGCCACGTTATCTCTGACCTTGGCAATGAGACAAGAGCAACAATTTTTAAAGGATAAAATGTTCTTGAGAATTATCCCTGAGGTATCAGGGGGGCCTCCCTTTGCTTTCATCGCGGTACCTCAGCCAAAAAACAAGGAGTCTTTCAAATCCAGGTAGGGAAATGTCATCTCTAACATTAATTCCATGTCTTGAATTACTGCTGGTACTTAACAGAGTCATCAAGGAGCCTCTTCTGAGACTGTGCATATGTTTTACTCCTCTTCAGGCTGAATGACAGGGAAAGACCGCAAACCAAATTGAGAACACTGAGAGCAAAACAATCCTGAACTGAACCCACCAGGGGCCATTTTTTGGTGTTTATTTTATTTTTTTAAAGATTTTTTATTTATGTATGTATATAAGAACAGGGCTACAGGCCAGAGGCATAGGGGGTGAGAGGATTCACCAGAGACAGAGCAGGGAACAGAACAGGCAGACTGACTGAAGTACACTGCTGAGGGGAGCAGCGGGTGAGACAGGAGAGGTCTGCTGTGCCATGTGGGTCCCCTCCCTGGCAGGGATCGAGCTTGCACTGCAGTGGCTGTGACATCCCCACAGCGTCACGCTCAATCCCTGGTGCCACCAGGGAGGCCCCTGGTGTTTATTTTATTTTGTCAGGGGTCCTATAGCCCAGGATTGCTCCACAGCAGAAGATTTTATGGAATGAACAAACAACTGCCTCAATGAATAAATACATAACTACATAAAACGTGAAAATGTTTTAAATGCTATGGTTTTTCTCTTCTTTGTAGAGTATGTCCTAAATTTAGGGGGTTGAAATGGAGCATTTTTAATGCATTCATGGCATTATTAGGTTGTTGTACTCAATCTATTATGTAATCATTTCCTAGAAAAAGGAAAATTTATAAATTGTATAATACCACAGGTATTTTTTAGGTGAAATTTTATTTTTGAAGATCAGAAGATCTTCAAATAATCAATGAGTTGAGATCTCTGGACACTTGCTAAAGCAGCTGCCTCCATTAAAAAAAAATAAATTCCCTTATGTTTTGCTTGAACAAAAGATTTTACAACTAATAACAAAGCAAACTGGTGACCAATAAATTGAGAGCTACTCTAAGTAGGCCCACTAAGGAGGAAGAACCTGCCTGGTTAAAACACATGATGTTTTACCTAAACTCTGGAGTCTGTTTCTCTGTTCACATGAGCGAATATAACATTTACACAGTATTATAAAAAGAACCCCAAAATTAAGTTGTCTTTATGGATCATGTAGTTTATTGCCACCATCATATAAGAAGACAACCAAATTCTGATTTAAGCTTTATGGTTTAAAAACAACCTAAAAGCCCAAAAACAGATGATTGAATCAAGAAGATGTGGTACATATACAAGATGGAATACTATTCAGCAATCAATGAAGATAAACTAGAGTCATTCATAAAAACATGGATGGAGCTAGAAGGGATTATGCTCAGCGAAATAAGTCAGAAGGCAAAAGAAAAATACCAGATGGTTTCACTCCTAGGAGGAATATAAGGGAACCAATAAGGGACCAAGGAAAAAATAATAACAATAATAATAATAATAAAAAAAGCACAACAAAAAGACAAGGACAAACCAGGGACACTTTGGGGGGAGGGAGAGAACGGGATGAGGGCAGAAAGAGCCCAAGGGACTAAGGTGATGGTGCACTGGTGAAATGGTGGTAGGAAATCCATGGGGACCACAATTGATGTCAAATATATATAAATAAAGAAAAAGATAAAAACAAAGAGAAAAAAATAAAATAAAAATTTTCAACTTTGCATTTGTATTTGACCCTCATGTCCCTGTGAAATGACCAGATGTCTTTATCCCTTTATTTACATAAAACAGACAATAGGGTTCTTAATGAACTCTCTGACCCCTCAAGGTCACAGGAAAATAGCAGAGCAGAAATTTACCTCTAAAAATTTGAACACAATTTTTTTTGTCTCATTTCACAAATTCTATATCTCTTTGCTTCATGGGTTAACTCTTAGTACTTCCTTCACTCCATTATATTGGTGAATCTCTAACTGAGTTTCCCAGTTATATTCAAATCCAAGCAGAAATAAAAAATTAATCTCTACTATTAATATCTACTCTTTAGAAGAATTCACAATCCTGAAAAATAATAAATTTAATTAAGAATAATAAATATCCTCAGGTATATGAAACAATATTGGAAATATGGAATAAAGATGTAAGAGAAATATCAGTCAAAGATACTGTATAGGGAAATGTAATTGCTGAAATAGAATTTAATGCACAGGTCGAAGAGTGTACTATCCACAGGTTATAAATAAATCAGTAAGCTGGAAGATTTGGGAAAAGTTATCTTCCAAAATCCATGAGAAGGAACGAATGGAAAAAAACAAAGATGGGATTTTAAAAATTGAAGCACAAGAGCTATCATATTTATAAAAGTCATACAAGAAAAACAAAAAAGTAACAAGAAAAAAATACTTGCAGACAAGATGCTCATGAATTTCTTATGATGAAACAAAGATGCAAGAGCTCAGAAGGGGATGGTTAGGTGAATGCTGAAACAAAAGTAACCCTGTGAAACTGTGCAAAGTTTGCATATCACCCTTTGACATCAGACTTCTTAACAATCACATGACAGAATACAATGCAGTAATATTTTCAAAGTATCAAAAGCAAAATAATTTTAAACAGTGTTTAGATTCAGTAAAAAGTAACATTGAAATTGAAGATGATGATATGAAATTGATGATGATGAAATTGAAGATCAGATATGAATTAGTACAAAATTTCTGTACAAGAAAACTGACTTTATTGAGTCTCAGTGACAAAAGAAATGGATCCAGGGGAAGGACCTACAGGGCATATAACATAGGAATAAGAAAATAATGAAGAAAAATTTATTATCTTCTAAATAACAGTAATGCCTCCTTTACATATCATGCATGAATATCTGAAATAAAATGCAACAAGGTGGTAGAAAAAGCAGAAGGATAGGAGAGGAACAGCCAAGTATTCACTTCACATGGAGACGAGACCAGGCCTAAAATTCAGGCAAGTATACATCTCAAAAATAAGAGTAGCCACTGGAAAAATAAAGACCGAAGTCATGACTTTCAAAGTAATAACAACAAATTTGATCTACCTCAGAGAAAGAAGAGCAGGTGGGAAAAATCATGATTAATGGAAAACATAAAGCAAAATGGCAGGAAAAAAAATTATAGTTATACAAAACGATATAAAATGTTTGATCAAAAGAATCTCAACTTGGACTTTTAAATTATTTTCAATCATCTGTGGCATATCAAAGACATGTTTAAAATGAAATAATACATAAAGAAAAAAATCAGGGGATGAAAAACATATGCCAGATAAATTTAAACCATGCCAGTTTTAAAAAGTAGAAAGAAATTTTAAAATTAAAAATAGACATTTCAAATAAAAGCACATGAAAAGAATTAAAAAAGAAAATTACAGGCTGGTGAAAAAGAACCATAAAGTAAGCTAATATAAGTACATCTACCAGTTTTAAATCATATAAAAAATAAAAAACTTCATAAAGAAAATTAAAATTGAAATCAGGTATTTTAAATACTCTTCCAAAATGTAAAGATTAAAATGCAATAATGGACTAAGTCTATGAAAGATCTAAGCAATACAATAAGTAAACTTAGGCTACTATTCATGTAATACAGGTTTATATTTAAAAGCGTCATAATACACATTTTTTGGAACCATGAAAAAACAAATATACATCTTATCATATAGGACGCCTCCAAATTCCAAAGAATCGGCATCATACAACCTATGATGCAAAGCATAATGCTGAAAAATTAGAAATCACTAACAAAAGGATAACTAAAATAGTCCCATATGTGTGCAAAATGAAAAAAACAGATGACTAAATTACCCATAGATTTAAAAGGCAGTTGCAATGAAAATTATAAGAAATACAAAACTGAATTACAATGAGACCACCACATATTAAAATTTATGTCAAAACTAAAGTAACACAAGAAAATTTAGAACTTTGAACATATGTATTCACCCAGAAAGCAAAATACATTGAAAAGAATGAGCTAAGGTTCAAGTTAAAAAGTTAGAAAATGAGCAACAGTTTAAATGATAACAAAAAAATAAATAGCAAAGATTAAAATGAGACAAAGAAAAATTACAAAATTAAAAATATATAGAATAAAAGCAAGTACAAAAAGATAAACATTAAAGTAATACTATTTACAACTATAATATATAACACAAATGAGATGATTTTTTAGTATAATTGACCAAAATTAATTGGTAAAATTATCTAACAACTGCAGAATTAGAAATTATATTTAACATTTCCCCTAAAACATCCACAAAGGCAAATAATGCAAATTATAACTTCACATAAACTTCAAAGATACAACATAATTGATATTTAAAAATGTGTCAGAAAATTCTTGAAGATTGAAAACTTATGAAATGTTTTAATTTTTAATTCAATATTTGATAATACAACTACAAAATAATTTATGCCTCCAAATTAAAATATTATTTAATATTATTAAAATTATATACTTGTAGTTACATGAAATTCCTAATTAAAGTATTAGTTAATTTAACTAAACCAGGTATTAATTATATAACATCAAAAACTGACTTTACAGTAAAACCTTTTAAAAGCAGAAAAAATAAGCATTCTTTGATTTTGAGTATGTACTAAACATTTATCACCATTATACTCAGTGATAAACATTAGACATATTCCATTTTATTTCTGGGCCAGATGTATTATACATCACAGCACTGACCTTCTCAAGAGTAATATACCTAATAGCAGGCAAATAAAATACAGAGCATGCCTAACTGGCATATCTATTTTTAACAGATTTCTAGAAATTTTGGCTACTCTAATAAGATATGAGAAAGTAATAAAAAAGTATGTATTTTCTAAAAAGAAAAATAATCATTATTTGTCAATAATCATTCTGTGAGAACAGAGAAATACAGATTTAGCAAAAGCTTAGAAATTTGCAAAATGTATTATCAAAACAAATGCCTGTCCCTCATTCTGGATCTCAACTATTCTTCCTTTACTCTCAGATTTTTTCTCTTTCAGATCTCCTCATGATGGAGCATCTCAGGGCTTAATTCTTGTTTCTTTTTTCTGTCTAAACGCTGGCAATCTCATTTTGTCTCATGATTTAAAATACTTTCTAGAACCAGTGGAACATAGAAGCCATCTAGGTCTCCAGTGGTTATTTAATTTTGAAGTTATTGCCCACTGAAATACTGGGATAGGTCTAGTTTTCTGGTGCACATTTTGATGAGCACAGACAGGTATTCCTCAGTAAAAGTCTAGGAGGAATACTCTTTATGTCGGTAAACAAGAGTAAATGGAGAAGTCATCAGAGTCCTTGGCCTTAAACTCCATCTATTCGGGCACCATGTGCCTCTTTGGAGGTTGAAAGCTCTAGTATCTCACAACCTGTAACCCTTCAGCCATCCTTATTTGGTAACTCTGTCCTCAAATACCTGTACTCCTCTCCATTCAGCTCTGGGTTAGCGTTTGTAATTAAGGTCAGTTAGTAATATTTAATGGAAATCACAGACAGTTCAAGCTCAGATATGAAGATCATATTTGTGGTGACTTGTACTAACCTGCTCACTAGTTAGGACTTTTTAGGCTAGAAAAACACTGCATTACCTTCAGATACTGCATTACCTTGGCCAGCAACAAAAATAGCTTCAGGTCAGTCCATTTTGTTTAACCAGCATTGCTCGTTACTGAATAGCCACTTGGCATATCTGTTCTTGATGGATAAGTTCCACTGCTTTGCACCGATGCCCCAGTATCCCATTGTATTAGTCTGCTAGCGCTGCTATAACGAAATAGTACAAATGACATGGCTTAACAACAGACGTATATTTCTCACTGTTCTCAAGCTTAGGAATCAAGGTGCTGGCCAATTCTGTTGCTGGTGAGAACCCTCTGCCTATCTGGCAGAGGACTGCTTTCTTCTGTATCCTCACATGGATGCTAACAAGATCTCTGGTCTCTTCTTAGCACTAATCCCTTCATGACTTTGTTTAAACCTCATTACCTCCGAAGACTCCATCTTCAAAAACCATCACAGAGGAAGCTAAGGTTTCAACATAAACCACCAAAACCATTATTCTGACCACAATTTATCCTTCCTAAAGCACACTCCAAAACTTCTAACATGACATGGACAGATATTTATATTCGCTCACAGTGCCTCTTACTAACTGACCTACTACTGCCACCCAGTTGGCTTCCAGACCCTTCTTCTCTGACCTTTCTGTCATCTTTCATATCCCTGTGTCTTGGCTAATACTGTTCTCCCTGCCTAACATTCCTTGCCCTCTGTCCTCTCCAGTAACTGACGTGCCCAATCTGAAATTCTCCCTTAACCTTGGACCTCTCTCATAATTTATGATTTCATCATGTCTCACTATCTCCTGTTAGAATTCTTGACTAAAATTTCAACATGAGTGTGTATTTCCAGTTTAGCATTGCAGCATTCATCATCCTGTGGTTTATCCTTGAAATTCTGTGGGTACATGAGCAAGTGAAGGAAATATTCTCAGGATTTCAACACAGTTGAAAATGTATTAAGAAGAAAATGGTTAAGAAGGAAAAATATTTAATGGAAATCACAAACAGTTATTTCCTTAGAATTTTCAGTTTAATGACTTATGCAAAATGAGAAATAACTGCACTACGAACTCTGGAAACTAGGCCTTGATTTTGTCTTGAACTAGGTTTCAAGGTCTTCATCTGAGGAAATGATATTAATATCTCTGTAGGCCTCCATATGGAATTTTTTTAAGAAAATATTTAACTTATATATAAAAGATTTTCTTCTACATACATATGTATATAGCAATGCATTAATTCAGCTATAACAAGAATTATATTTAATAACTATGCCTGATGTATGAATATCAAAGACACACTCATATGATTTTTAAGAAACTATTCAAAATTCTTCACAGCACCAATAAGTGTTAAAATCAATCATTGATTCTAAAATCAATAAGCATATCTGTGCCATATGAGTATGAAAAAATTTTAAAAGATCATATTTATTGTCAATGTAATTTCATAAATACTTTTAAGTGTAACTCACTTGGAAACAGTAGTTTATTAATTTCATGTTAACTTACAAAGGGCTGGTCTTGGATCTTCCAGAGAACATGCATTAATAAATACAGAAAAAGGATGTAGGCAGCTGGGGGTCTTTGATATTGTAGAAAATATTACAAGGAAAGGAAATTAGAAAAGGATGCTTTCATCAAAGAACTTCTACTATAGACCTAACTACTACATATGGCAAGTGATTTTATCTAAAGCAGCATGAACAATAAGTGATGAGAAAAAAAAAAAGGATTCTGGAATATTCCAGACCTTGACCGCCTCACTACTATGTGATAAGTCGAGATTCTATTAGTAAGCATTCTCTTTCCTGTTCAGAGAATGAGTGTCCTCACAACTTTACATCTATGACTAAAGTCTCTGCAACTCTACTACATCCACAATATAGAAGTTAACTCAACCTGATTCTGAGTAAGAATTAATTTAGACTTAATTATTAATTAAGTATCCTCCAAGAAAGGATAAGAATCCAAAATTTTAAGGATCTAATCATATTACATAAAATCCACCATAATTTGTGTCCTGATTTACTTATGACTCAGCTGTTCAAGACTTAGAGAATACATTGATTCTAGTACTTTAATTTTCGCCCAAACTCAAGACTCCAATTTTGGAACTCTTAATGAGATATCCAAAGTGTCCTCTTTGCCCCAAAAAGGAAGCATCTCAAGTTAAAATGTAGTGCTTATATAGTAACTCGCACTCCACAAGGAATGGATTTAATTCAAATCCTAAGACTCTTACAGTCAAGTCTCATAGTTGAATATGGATCGGTCTACTCCTGATTTGTTCAACTTTTATTTAGGAAGCAGTAAAGCAATTTGCAAGTCAGAGGGCATCAAATTATGAGTTGGTTAAAGTATCAAACCAGTCGATGTTTGCCACTGATTTACTAGTTAGAGCTTATGCTCAAAATATCTTTATTTTGTCTCTTCTTTATCCTTTGTGTTAGGTAAGGAAAACAAAGAAGACCTGGACTTAATAACAATTTCCACTGAAAGTTGCACCACATGAAGCTTATATGATCTATAGTAAATTTAAATATTAATGTTAATACTTTCTATGTTTTAAAGTCTATTCAGGTCATCTTTCACTACAGTCCCCTGTATACCTGTATGTTGGATGGAAGGTGGTCAAAACCTGTGTTTAGGGTTCTATATAATTCTTTATCTCCTACCTCAATTGAGAGTTGGCTTGTAACTGGAATTACATACATCCAAAGACTTCTGTGTTGCTTTGTTAAACATATACAAACTTAAAAATGATCACCTAACTTTTCTCTTTCTGTCATGGGATTAGTTTTCAAAACAGTATAGCTCATTCATTTATTGTCCTAAACTTTTAAAATAATTGTAAAAAACTATAATACAACATTTATCTGTTAATAAAATCAATGCATTCTAAATTTGAGGAAATGCAAGTCAAACTGTTGCTGAAACTTTGAGGTGGAAACCACAAAGTTACCAATAGAATGCTCTTCTTTCTGTTAACCTTCATACCAGCACAAAGGAAAAGATTTTTTATGAACTGACAGCCATGCATAATTTTTGTAAAGAAACAGTTTTATATGGACTGTTAATATTAGCTCATAGTTCATTAAGTGTCTGTTCTTCTTGGGCACATCTCCAAATTCCAATTACAAAACCACATACTCTCAGTCCAATCTACACATAACCAAAAAGAATCATACTCCTTTTTTTTTTCCACTTGTAATATAAAGTAAGACACTTTCTTGACTATTGAGTATCACTGCTTCCAAACATTTTCTCTCCCCATTAGCAATCTGTGGAATTTCCCATTAGTTTTCCGTAGAACTCCCACATCTGGCTTCCACAATGAGTTAATATGATTGACTCATCTTCGGTCCAGTCCATGCCTGTGTGAAAGAAAGCTCAGGAATCTGTAGGAAGTTAGTTAGGCAATAGTGTAACCCAAACTCAACAGGGAAATGTGAATATTGGGATCTAGTGGACTTTTCCCAAAATACCCGAATATTCTCTAATAAGTCACTTAAATTCTCAGACTCTCATCATAAGATGAGGAGTCGAGTATAATAACTTTCTATATTGTGTATATCTCCTGCAGCTTTTAAATATGTGCATATTTCAAAAGATTAATGAACTAAATAAAGGGTTCATAAGCAGACACGAATAACAGGCTTTTATTTTCTGAAAAAAGTAGTATTGCATGACAATGGGGAGAAGATGACATTTAATAAATTATACTTAGGCAGTTACTTCTTATGCCAAAATAAATTTCCATATGATTCACAAATGCAAAAATATAAAGAGAAACCCATAAAATTTAAAAGAAAAATATATATATATATTTGTAAAAGAAAACCTTTTCTAAGTATGTTACAAAACTTCTAAATTTTTGTGGGAAATAATGAATTTGATTCCTAATAATTAAAGACAAAAATTCTGAGATAAATATTTGTAATACTTATCACATAGGTGAATTTCTTTAATATATAGAGGTATACAAATCAATAAGTAAAAGTCAAGTATATCAATTTAAATAGTTAAATATGAAGATATAATACACAGAAAATACTATACAAGTGGATTTTAAAATATGAAGTACACTCAGTATTACTCAGATATACAGATACTACTTCTGGATTTAAGAATTAAAGCAACATTATTTGATTTTTTAAAAGAAATGTCATTGATTGATGCTAGGTTATAAACCACTGAACTAGATATTGCCTAAGATCCACAGTGTCCAAAGTTATGTGCAATTACCTTGTCTTTGTCCATGATCCAACCTGTTTGCTATGCCATCTGACCTACAAATATCCCAAACTGTAGCAATCATATAATCAACCCTCTTTATTTCTTTAGCCAAGGGGCTCGATGTGCCTAGGGAGAGAACAGTCATATATTAACATGAATACTCATTCATGTAGCTTTTCAACCAAGGATTACACCAACACCCCAAAGTTTTAAGGATGCATCCTCTAAAATGGGTTCCTGTTGTCTATAAACACAAAAGCAAAGGAAGCAGACTGAGTGTGAAAGATTTTAAATAGAATTGCCACAATTCTGAGGTGATTTCTATCAGGGAACCTCAAGAAAAGAGATAAGCAGTCCCAGAGACTTAGGACAGAGGAGAGAATCAAAATTCAAAATATAACACATAATCCACTGTGACGTCAAGATAAGGCTGCCATTGTCTCTGCCAAGGTCCAGAAGCCACCTCCCCATGTGTCTCTCACCCACTTGTCTCTTCCAAATATCTCTTTGAATTGTCTCTCAATGTCTTTCCTCCACGTGTCTCCTTCTAGTAGTACCAGGGTACCAGGTGAAGCCAGAAATCAGGAGTCTGAGCACACTTGTGTTCAGTTATAAAGCAAGTATGGCAGCTTACTTAACTCTGCCCTCCGCTCCCAGGAGTCTCTGTTCAGGAAGTCAGGTTCATAGCATGCCTCCTGGAGTTGTAATTCTTGGCTCCTGCGATCTCATCAGCATGGAGACTGGGGATGGGGGAGGGTAGCGACTTTGGGGAGGGGGGCTGGAGTCATAAAGCCATCAGAGGATGGAGTTCACTCAGGATGTCCTTCACTGGCTTAGTCTGCTCCCTACTGTTCTTTTAAACAGTTCAAATTCTTCATGCTTTCTAAATTTGTAGTCTTGATTACATCCTTGATTTTTTTGTGGCCTTCCCACTCACGGTCACTTCAGCTTTATCATCCTGAATGATTTCCACTTGTTTACTCCTCCTACTCAGCTTGACGCTTGTTCAGTTTTACCAGATGACCTCAACTCTAACTCACAGAGGAAACAGGAAGCCATTTCTTGATTTCCTGGCCAGTGCTCCATTCCAGATGCAGATATCCTGGCATCTCTATGCCCCTTTTCTCCCTCATTTTGGAGTCAAGGGGAGATGAGATATGACTCCTGTATCCAAAGAAAGCACCTTTAGCCACGTTCTGAATCCCAGTGCTCTTTCTGTCAGTGGATCCTGCGCTCTGTTTCCTCTTCTCTCTCAGTCTTTTCCACTACCTTCTCTTTCATCCAGGTTCTCCACTTGGATTATGTTTGCCGCCCTTCCCAGGGTATTTGGTAATGTCTGGAAACATTTTTGATCATTGTATTGTCATCCAAAGGGTCAGAGTTTTGGATACTGATATACAACCTTCAATACACAAGATGCCCCTGACTCCCAGCCCAGCAACATACCCACACACCACACACACACATACACACAACCTGGCTCAAACAGTGTCCAAGCAGCAGACCCTGTAACCTAAATATATGCGCTCTCTCTCTCTCTCTCTCTCGCTCTCTCTCTCACACACACACACACACACACACACATGTGAGCACGTGCACACACACACATACACATACACACACAACTGCATTTTAAACATGTTTTCCTTTATCTCCTCTCTATTATTCTCTTTCTCTTTTTATTTTCCAAACTCTTTTTAAATGATGTATTATGCATACAAGAACTGGGGTGTAGGCCAGAAGTGTGTGTGTGGGAGGTGAGAGGATTCACCAGAGACAAAGTGGAGAGCAGAACAGGCAGACCGACTGAAATACACTGCTGAGGGGAGCAGTGGGTGAGACAGGAGAGGTCTGCTGTGCCATGTGGGTCACCTCCCTGACTGGGGACTGAACTCGTGCTGCAGTGACTAGGGGTAGCTTTATAGGGCTGAAACATTAACCCCTGAGCCACCAAGGAGGCCCAGCCAAACTTTTAAAAAAAAAAAATAAGGACCCAAACCCATTGTTCTTGTTTGTTTATTTCTCCACCACTTAAGGCAATCTGGTGTCACTGAACTCACTCTAGCAAAGGTCCAAATGTTGCCAGATCTTGAAACAGCTTTCAAGTTCACCTCAGTCTACCTTCAGAGGCATTTGGCCTTTGCTTTTTTACTTCTGACAACTTGCTCTAAAATTCTCATGCTGCCTTCACACCTTCCATTCCTAGAAGTTGAAATGAGAACTTTCTCATGCTCCTTTTTAAGATTCTACATCTTTGCTCTTAGGAGCATCTTCATTATTCCTCTGTAATGGTGGATTTCTCCTTTAAAACTCTATTTTCTATTCCAAGCACACGTGTATCCACCACCTAAAAGCTAATGCCATGTAGATATATAAATTTCCAAAAAATACTTTTGTATGGAACACAAAGTAAAATATAACCTATTCTCTATTAAGTTCTCATTCTTTACACCCCCAGGGCACTCCAAAATGTATACACTAGAAAAAAAAATGAACCTTGGTTTTCATGCTTGAAAGTAATACTTTTCTGTAGTTTCTATCTCATTACAAACATCGTTATCTCTCCAGTACAAGCAAATCAAAATAGCTGGGAGTCTCTCTATTTCTTACTATTCCATATAATACAATCAGTGACAGTTGTCACTAAACATACATCATCAATACCTCAATTACGTCCTATCTCAATATGTCACACCAAGTGCTTTGGTTTATGCCCCTTGTCATCTCACACTTGGATAATTGCAATGCCTGATTGTTTTCCTAACTCTGGCCAGTTTACACTGCTCAAAAGCCACTTTTGAGGTCTTGCTTTATCAGGGCTCCTCCCTTATTAAAATCCTCTCGGTTGTTCAATGTCTGCGTTACACCCACAATTTTTCTACAAAGTACACAGAGCATTATTTTTCTGACCCTTGCCAAGTCTTCAAGCCTAACATCTTTCTCTACTTTGCTCTTTTCTCTTCAAGGTGTTCCAATAATACCAGATGCTTATGCTTTTCTTCATTCATCAAATTGTTACTCATCTTGTTGTCTTTGAAATTTTTATTCTTAGTGCTGGAATCCACTGGCATGTTTCATTAGCAAACTTCTATTTTGCTTTCCAGACTCACACAGATATTGTCTAGAAAACATTCCTGAACATTCTCTGGGAGTTGATTGCTTTTGTCCTCTTTGCCTTTCTGCTTTGAACTTGCTTTCGATGTTACACGTGTCACATCACAGTCCAATTTTAAAACACGTTTGCATCTTGTACTAAATCATGACTTAGGGCCTCCCTGGTGGCGCAGTGGGTTAAGCAACGCACTGTGAAGCAAACCGTAGCCACTGCAGCATGAGGTCGATCCCTGCAACTGGCCAGGGAGGGGACTCACGTGGCGAGGCAGACCTCTCCTGCTGTGCCCGCTGCTCCCCTCAACAGTGTGTTTCAGTCCATCTGCCTGTTCTGCTCCCCGCTCTGTCTCTGGTGACTCCTCTCACTGCCCTGGACTCTGGCCTGTACCCTAGCTCTTGTATGTATAAATAAATAAATCTTAAAAAAAAAATCATGACTTACTCAGAAAGGGCCTGTGTCCTACTGGTCGGTAATATAGCACTAAAACACTTTGGATGTCAGTACCCATGACTGCTAAACAGGGAAGAAAAGAGGTAAGACTGCTGTCAAGTTTTTACTAAGATGCAAAACACAATCTATATTTTTTTAAACTGTATCATCTAGAGCATTTATGAAATGTCTATACGCCCTTGGTGAGACCCTGAACATCATACAAGTCAAATTAATTTAGCTGCTAGAGTGTGTTTTAGGCAAATATAAAACTAATAATTATTTTTACTATTGCTCAGTTCTATATAATGCTAGCATCCAAGCAGTACACATTAGTGAATTATCATAGCCTTGAGGATTTCCTTTCTTTAGTGTCTCAGTGGAGATTTATCTTCCTCAATTAACTTTGGTTCCTTAAAAGGCAAGAAACACATATCTTAATGTGTGTTCCAAGAAATTTAGTCCAACAAGACTTCCTCAAATAAAAGGATCCCATGGTTAATCATGTTTGTGCAATAAATAGACAGGTCATATTATTCTATTGGAGATAAAAATTCTTTCATAGTAAAGACATTGATTTACTGTTCTTTTATCTAGTGTTTCACAAACATATTTAATCCTGGGACCCTTTTTCATTCCTCACTATTATCCCTGGGACCTGGAATTTGCTTGCCTAACCTCAGGTTTTTGCCTAAGCCTCCAGGCTAAGAGGAACTGATCCCCAGGCAGAAGCAAACTCTCATTCCTGCAGAAGCTTCCTGCCTTCAGTAATGGTTCCAGAACCAGCCAAAACTTCATGACCTCACAGACACAGGTGGCTAAAGACTGAGCTGGAGATACTAGGGACTCACGAATGTGTTAAACCCAACATGCTGGAGCCATTCCATGTATGAAGAAGCATGTAACCTGTCTGTCCTGCCCCAGTGTAGACCAGCCTAACGTGCTCCAACTCTGCTCTTCTCTACCCCTCCCTGGTTACCAACCCCATCAACCCAGGAACCAGCTCCTCTTAGGCTAGGACATGGGTACTCACTACCCCTAACCTAGTCCATAGTGAGCGCTCCTCATTTCATACCTGCTGACTCTTTCAAAGCTTGTGGGGTGTTAACTGTGGACGCCAGACAGAGACCCTTCAGAATCAGTAACATTACCTATAACGTCTCATGAAATGTGTTCCATGAAAGAGCCTTAGGGAACACCAATGGAAGGGTGATTTCAAAAGCACAAAAATTCTACCCCAGTTTCCAGCCAGCAATCATTCCCTGGTCTATTGACCCAAGTCGGGGTTGGACTCAGAATGATGGCTGGGAGGGAACTGTACATTTGCTTCCAGCACCCTAAATGAAGTCTTAGGTATTGTCTTAGGCAGTTAGAGTGGAGTGAGGGAGAAGGGGAGCGCTGGGGGGAAGGGGAGCGTGCGTGTGGTGGGGCTAACTATCAGACCTCCCTGGTGGCACAGCAGCAGGTTGAGCGCCGCGCTGTGAAGCATCAGCAGCACAGCAGTGAGAGATCGATCCCCGGCCAGGGAGGGGACCCACATGGCAAGGTGAACCCCAGCTCTTGTATGCATAAATAAATCTTTAAAAACAAACAAACAAAAAGGCCAACTATCCCCAGACACCAGGAAATGCTGGCCAAAGCCGAGAAAGTCAGGGAGAACCACATTTGCCCAGAGGGGAGAAGGTAGCCCGCACCCAACCGACAGGCAGCCATAGAGTCGTAGGCGGGCAGGAACGAGATTTCCAACCGTCCCAACCAGCGACCCCCCAGGAGAGCGGCAGGAGAGGGAGGACCTTGATAACTGCTGCTGCCTGGACTGACAACGGACACTCTGGGAGCACCTCTTCGGTGCACAGAGGTACTGAACCCCCTTTAAATCAGGAGTGTTCTGCCTATCCTCACGTTTGTCCTTCCCTGGACTCTGCACTCCCAGACGTCTCTAAATTAAATAAACTGGCGTGGCTTTGCCTAGATGTAGTTTTGGCCATAATCAAGGACCAAGGAACTCCAAAACCCGGTAATAATTCAAAGTGGTTGTACCTAAAACCTTTTACATTGAAGAAAAATATTCAACAATTCAAAAAGAATTCAGATTGGCATCTTTTTAATGATAGACCTAGATCCCAAGTGATATTATTGTTTGGCTAAAAGAATTATCAGTCAAAAGCAGGTACCTTAAAGTCACTTTAAAAAGTCTTTCATCGAGACAATTATCTGAGCGTGAAGAGAATAAAATGCTGAATGACTCTGTCATAATTTAGTAAGAGAGCACCAATTTTTTTTAAAAATTTCATTAGGAATGTACACTGTGGGGCCAAAGAATTATAGAGCTGAAAGGAATTCAGAGATCACTGAACTCAGCCACTTAATTTTGCCACTAAAGATTTTGAGTCCCCCAGAAGATAAGCCACTCATCAGATTGATTCTTACACTTAAGAGGGTTGAAAACATAGATCTTGTGATTTCCATCTCAGTGCTCGCATGCATTTCAGTTCCTGCTAATGAATCTCAGTTTAGTAATAGAGTTCAAGGTTGGACTCAAATAAAATGTACATTGATATTAACCTGATGCATATTCAGGTCCATGTTGCTTATAAAATGCTGTCATATTCATTATCAGTTTGACAACCCCATTTACCCTACAAGCTGAGACAGCCCTTCCTTCCTTCCTTCTTACCAAGATTTACAACTCAGCCCTCAGGGGAAAGTTGCCTGGCCCTGCAAGATAATGCTTTGGTAAAAAGTAGAAAAATAGTTCTGCTTTCCAGGGACGAACCCAGGAATAATTTATATAGAACAAAGAGGAGATAGAGCCACTTCATCAGAAACCAGGTTTCTGTGAAAATGATGGCAAAGCAGAGGTCCCGTTAGCCTATTTTCTGCTGTTGCACAATGCCCGCAGAATTCCAAACCCTTAATGACTAAAAATACACATTTTCAGAAATCCAAAGTGTTTCATTTGAAACAAATCTAGAGTAAAAGACAAACTGTCTGGTACATTGGGAGCTCTTCTGAATCCGCTCTATGGAAGACAAAAGAAAATAAGGCTGATGTTGAAATGGAGCCATTCTCTAAACAGCTCTCATCAATTGGAACGAGGCCTCTCTAAATGCAAATGATTAGAGCTTCGTGGAAGATTAGAAAACATTCTACTGCAAACAGCACTTCCAGAGCCACAGAAACCAGGTCACTACTGTGTAAACATTTTGCACTGTTCTGTAAACAGATAAAAATATCAAGTCAGTTTGGTATAAACAGACCAACTGCAGAAGAAGCCAACAGCCTTCTCAGATGGGAGTCTGTAGACAAGCAGAGACATAGTATTAATTGATTTAGACTTGCATTTGATTGTTCTGATTTAACTGATTACTTTTCCTGAAATCTGGCCCCTTTGTAGAGAAGCTAGCGGTAGGGTAACAATAAATGCATGGTGACCCAATAAATGCATGGTGATACATCTCCCCAATTTCTAGCACCCTAGCACTTAAAAACTATTACTTTCACACTATAATATAAAATAAAATCTGAACAGACATGAAAATAACAAGTGATTGCAAGAGACTTTGGTGAAGGGGGGGCAGGGAATGAGACAGAAAAACTAGGGGAGAAAAGCAAAACCAGGATGTGAGTTAAAACCATGCATTAGGGTCAGCACAGAATTTATAAACTATCTCGCATGTTTGGAAAAAAATATTTCATTTTCTCTCACCCAACATAATTTTCTATGTACTCAACTATGCTTTCTAATTTCCTATTTATCAGTAGGAAAAGGAACGTAGATAATGAACAGAGATGTTCACAGAGTTCAAACTCTCTGTGGAAGTAGTGAAAGTAATAGTTGGACTGGACTTACCTTGCTTTTAAGTGTCTTTGAAGAGCTTTCATTCACATACAATCTTCATATTTATTGAGTTCCAGTGACCATCTTTAAACTAGAATGTGTGTGGTAAGATAGATAAACTATGGCTTTTGCTCTCCAGAAGCACATTTCATATGTCCAAATTTAATTTTAAATTGTGGGTCATTTCAAAATTTACATCCACTTAAAATCCCTTCATCCTCTAATGGCAGGTAGAAGAAAGGCAGGTCAAATGCCTACTAAATGTAACACAAAACCTTCACTCACCAATATTGGACTTAGGTAACAAATGTTGACAGTTTTCAAAAATCATGGATCTGATATCTCTTGTGTCCTGATCCAAGTTCCCTTGTGCTCAGATCCAGCTACCACTGTGGTGACGAGTTCCATACTGTGTCGCATCATCTTTGCACAGATGTAATCTTGTCTCATCTCAGGCACTCGCTACTTTCTCATTGATTTCCTGGTATCTCTCTGACCATATTGTCTGAAAAACCTGCCCGAGCTGTTGACATTCTTGAATGCATAACCTCCAAATGCAGAAGAGTTGACAAGCTGAAGAAAAATTCTTGAAAATGGAAAACAGAATGGAGACTGAAGTACCTTTCTCTTGTATCCTTCAGATAGCTAGTTCCTAGTGCATAGTATCATAAAGATTCTCAGATAGTCGTGGCAAGATTAAACATTTGTAATGGGCTGTGGCAGCCAGCTCAGTAACCCAGGTTGTATTATCCTCTCTCCTTCCTGGTTTCACTCCTCCAGTCCCTCACTCGTGCTCTCTGGGAACACATGCTACATCAACTCCATGACCATTAACTGTATGACACATTTACTTTTGGAGAGACCTGGGTCTTAGCAATCTGAATGGTACCTCATTGCTGGAGGTACCATCCAATGCAAGTGTGCTTTTACATATTTGTCATATAATTTTAGGAGTCCAGCAAAGATTTACACAAACATTAATCACTGTCTTTTACGAAGTTTCTCGTAAACTTTTCTAACAAAAATTGAAAATAACATTGATTGACACCATCATTATTTACATTGAGCTAGATGTAAGCAGTGAGAAAGAAAGGAGAGAGGAGTAGGGGGAGGGAGGAAATAGCAGTTCGAAGGCAGGAGGGAGGAAGGCAGGAGAGATGGAAGGAAGTCAACCATGTGTTAATTTCTTGACAGAATCTGAGAATCCATGGATTTTTGAAAGACCATTTCCTATGATGGTCATTCCCAGGTGTTGCCTATGCTCTATTTGTTTATATTTGCTCTCTTGTCTTCTCTTTTTCCAGTTTCTAACACTCACTCTACTTTCTGATCATTTGTGAGGTGAGAAATGCAGCGGATAATTGGGGGTAGGACAGGGGAAGAAATCAGATGATCTGAGAGAGGACTTAGACATGGACAGAGCGCATAGTAGAGCTAAAATTAGCCTTCATTTTTGTATCTTTAGAAAACTGATAAATGGAACATGCAGAATGCATCTTGCAAACTCCATTCTTCACTTGTTTCTCAGGAAAACATTATCTAAATATTACTTTGCCCTCTTAAAAAGCAGCATAAATATCCCATAGCATGATGGTGCTGCATTCCACTTAGCTGTGTATTTTTAGTGAGGGATGTTTTACTATGTATGGGCACGCATACAACTGACAGTTATTTCTGGGAAAAAGGACTAGAACCTGGTTGGTAATCAAGGAGGATTAACCTGCATCTTTGAATTTTATTTATTTTTTTTTTAAGATTTATTTATTTATGCATACAAGCACTGGGGTACAGGCCAGAGGTGTGGGGGGTGAGAGGATTCACCACAGAGAGCGGGGAGCAGAACAGGCAGATCAACAGAAGTACACTGCTGAGGGGAGCAGCGGGCACAGCAGGAGAGGTCTGCCACACCATGTGGGTCCCCCCACCTGGCTGGCAGCAGGGATCGAACTCGTGCTGCAGTGGCTGCGGTTTTGCTTCATAGTGCGTTGCTTAACCCACTGTGCCACCAGGGAGGCCCCATCTTTGAATTTTAATATCTTACAAGAAGAACATATTTATCTAGTACCTGAGTAATAGATATTTAAAATTAGCAAATTAGAAATTTAAAAGTAGCCATTTCTTTAAAACTTTAAAGTCTTAGTTTATATCACACCAGGCAGGCTGCACAGGTTTCTATGCTATCTGAAAGTAAAATTCCTGTGAAGACTTGTGTAAGCCAAAGACATTAAAGTGAAAAGAGTATTTATCATTAATTTATATGGGAAACTGTTAAGTACTCCCAGACTAAAAAAAAAAAATCACCTACTAATTGATACAAATTAACACTAACATACAGTAAAAGTAGGAACACGATAGTAAATAGTTATACAGTTACAACTCCATACAGTTATACAGACTGTATTTCTACAGTTATACACTTACAGGAGTTTTACAGTTATAACTCCTTACTAGGAAGGAGTTTGGAGGTGGCCATCTTGTTGTTTGGGGTGTGAGCTGCATAACCAAGACTGGATGTTATTTTCAATTTCACTTTTTGTTAGAAAAGTAAAAATCCTCTTTGACTCTCTTTAGGTTAGCAAAAACAGATACTAGCAGGTCTTTTATAAAAGCCAACTGGCATAAATGAACTTTTGAGAAGTGGGAGATACTATATAGGAATTGTCTTTCCTACTTTTATATCCACAGATCACTTCCTGTGCTTTAGTGACAAGTCTTTTTTTTTTTTTGTCCTTTCCTTTGTACCCAAAATTTGTATTTTCTTTTTTACATTAGTTATAACCTGATTTTATGAATTTAAGATGTTAATCAGGCAAACGCCAATGTGTCCAATGAGCATGTGTATTGCTCATGTTCCAGCTGTCACTATCTCTCTCCCTGCCCAGCTGTTTTGTGCGTACAGATTGTTAACCTGCAGACTACATGTCCCACCAAACTGACTCCCTGAGCAGTTATGTTCTCAGGAGCACAGAGAGCAGGGGGAGCAGAGCGGGCTCGTGCTTCCTGTCCCACAGCTGCAGCTATGCTGGTGTTGCTGGAAAAGCAGTGGGAATGGGCCACCTGGAGTCTCAGTAAATCCAGGCCCCACAGAAACCTGGTCTTGGTGTCTGCCTATGGTTCCACAAGTAGCAGAATCCCCAAAGATATCTGCATGTGCAGGTTCTGGGGGTCTGGCTCAGAAGCACCAGCAGATCCCCGACCTCTCCACATCCTTTCTCCCTTTCACTCCCTTGACACCCCCTTCTTTCTCAAGCTTTTGCTCCTCCAGTCCTTATAGATCCTTTGTATTCAATCCCTTTTATTTATTTATTTTTAAGGATTTTATTTATGCAGACAAGAGCTGGGGTACAGGCCAGAGGTGGAGGGTGAGAGGATTCACCAGAGTCAGAGTGGGGAGCAGAACAGGCAGATTTACCAAAATACACTGCTGAGGGGAGCAGCTGGCAAAGCAAGAGGGGTCTGTTGTGCCATGTGGGTCCCTTCCCTGGCCGGGAATCAAACTCCTGTTGCAGTGGGTGCTGATGCTTCGTAGTGTGGTGCTTAACCTCTTGGGCCACCAGGGCAGCCCAAATATCCAGTCCCTCTTAACTTGAAATACTTAACTTGGGCTTGTTTCCCTGATTCAACACTAACTGACACATTACTTCTAATTCTAACCACACCTAAGGTAGTGTTTCTATTTATCCAAATTCTTGCAAACCTCACTTCAAGCCTTGATATAGGCAAAGAGCAATTCAGTCTCAATTCAACCAACACATGCTACAAACCATGTGGCTGGCTGGAATTTAGGTGATAATCTGGGCCTCAAAGCAGAAATGCTATCGATAAATGTAAATGGTGAGCGTGTGAGTAAAATATTAAAACATCAGGATGGCAAGCAGTTCGGGTGCATTATCCAGCTGTTTTATGTCTGTGGCGCAAAGTATCTGCATGTTGGGAAGCACTGAGATGATGGACTAAACGTCCCAGGTAGCTTGCCAGGTAGCATTAAGGAGTCTCAGCTTTGGAAGCCACACAGGCAGTTGGGAGAGTTTTAACAGTTGTGCTCTTAGCGTTTGAAAGCAAAGAGCAGAAAGCACAGCATCAAGTTCTCATCACAAGGATCTCCGAGGCAGTCTGTCCCTTCTAATGCTTTTAGGGAAGACTTTGACAAGTCCCCTGTGGTTTCCCAGGCGAGGGGTCAGGAGCCCTTACTGTCAGAATCACACAGCACCCATGGTAGACAAATAAAGAATGCTCCGAATACATATATTAATGTGCCACAGTTAATATTTCTGCACAGTTTGTTTTCTCAGCAGTATTTTGCTCTCTAGGGACCAAAAAAATGTGTTTTGCTTTACAAGTGAGACATGATTGATGCTTTACTAGAAGAGACTTTTCATAACTGAACAGATGTCTCCTGACAAGAAAGTTATTGGTACAAGCAAACTACATTATTGCAATAATGTTAAGGTTCAGACTTAAGCAAAAGGTACTAAGAGGGAATGGGGCAGAGAGGTACAGAGGCAGAGAGGGAGGGGAAGAAAGTATGTGTCGGAGAGTGAGATACAGTTTGCTCTGATTCTCCACCTTTAAGCTGCCACAGGGACTTACTCTGATTCTCGAACACAAAGCTCTCAGAAGGTGGACAGGCACAAAAAAAAAAAAAAAAAGAGCAATCTCTGCATGTACACATGAGTTAATAGCTCAGCAGTGCACACATCAATTTTTCTAGAATCCCTTAAGTTTAGCATAGCAAGAGGGTTTAAACACCAATTAAAGATAATATTTCTTTCATACTATTATGCAGATTCATGGAATCATGCAATGTATAGGCTATTGAATCACTTAGAATTTTCTCCTATGTAATGTCTTTTTTTTTTCATTATTAGGAATTTGTGCAGCATATAAATCTAGTAGAATACAAAGGATAGCTTTTAGGACTATCAACCCTCCTGAAAAAAGATGAAGAGAGTGGATATTATTTTATACTTCTCTAGGAATTGGAATACAAAAAAAAAAGAATAAAGTTCAGAATGTAAGCTAATGATGCAATTTCCAAGGGACATTTACTTTAAAACTTGATTAAAAATTTTATAGAAGTTGGCTTCTATTCAACTGACCAAATTTAATGAAGCTCCTTAAGAGCAAGCAGTAAGTGCGTCACCGTAAATGTCTGTGGTTGCAGTGGGAAAGGTGATGGTGTTTCTGGTACTGGCAAACACTGCATTCCTTGGGCGGTAAACTACTCTCGGGATATTTTTAATCAAGCTCTTAGATTCGTGTTTTAACTATGTTCAAGACCAATCCGCTATCCCCAACTTCTTTATTCCAGATTAATTGCTACCTGCTGCTCTTCTTTCTAAGTTATTGACTCCATTCAGTATTTGTATTTGAGGGTGGATTTGTATCAGAGATTGCATTTTAGGAAATCTTGAAAGCATTTCATCTCCATAACCTACGTGCAACCACCCCCTTCCCACACTGCACCGCTCCACAGTTACCGCCGTACACTCTCTTCTGCAGCTCTCCACACGGGCCAAGAAACACACAGCAAAGACGGATGACTTGAGCGCACTTGAGTAGACTTGCTTTGTAGTCCACCGCTAATTGAGATCGTTTAGGTCACCCCAGATAAAACCACTCCCAGGAATGATTTCAATAGGATTTTGTCAATCAAACTAGCAGTCCCTTCCTATGTTCAGTATGGAAAGATCTTAGTTGTCTGGGAAGCCGATGCCAATATCTCAAGCATGCAACAAGTTCATCGAAGTCCAAGATGTGTCTCTATTTCCTGGTTTATTGAAACAAGATTTTAAGACACTTTGATGATGAACTTGGGTATATTTTCTCTTCTGAAAAACTGCTCTTATGACTTTTTTTTTCTAGTTATAGTAAATAATTTTTTTTAAAGATTTATTTATTTATGCATATAAGTACTGGGGTACAGGCCAGAGTTGTGGGGGGTGAGAGGATTCACCACAGACAGAGCAGGGAGTAGAACAGGCAGATCAACAGAAGTACACTGCTGAGGGGAGCAGCGGGCATAGCAGGAGAGGCCTGCTGCGCCATGTGGGTCCCCTCCCTGGCCGGCAGCAGGGATCGAACTCGTGCTGCAGCCCCTGGTGGCGCAGTGGGTTAAGCAATGCACTATGAAGTAAATAATTTTTTAAACATTATTATCTTCCTGGACATAAATGCTAATACATAACAGATTCTGAAAGTCGCTCAAGAAACGTCACTCATAGGTACAGTACATTGAATCTTAAGCACTTGCCCCCAGACGAATGTAAATAAGTTATGTGCTGAAATGCAGATAGAGTGAAGAACAGATAGTGGTGTATTTTTGCCAATGTCCTTGTGAATGAGAGTTGGAAGTTGCTTGCTAATGCGAAAAACACCCAAAAGCAAGAGCAACAAACTTGTACATTTAAAACTCGGGCGCATCAGCAGAGTGTGCTAAATTAATCAGGTCCCACAGCCAAACACTGTCCTTGTAATCATAAGGTATCAAGGTTTAGCTTAGGGTGGATGATATCGTTCACGACCCTGGACAAAAAAATTGTAAAAATACCAGCGGGGATTTTCCTGAGCCATTGCTACCATAAGGGATGCTAAATTGTGTGAAAGAAAAAGCAGCTTATGCGGTTGGACTTATTCTTTACAAATCGCAGGTTGAGCCAAGAGGGGACACTTCTCGTGAGAAAACCAGGGCGATAAGCGTCCTCGCTGCGGGGAGGCAGGAGGTTTGCAGCGAGCTGAGAACCGAGCTCATGGAGGGAGAGAGCTTGGCGTGCCGCCATTCCCAGGACAGCCTTCCCGATTTGGCAACCAGAGCTCTCCAGAGCAACTTAAAATTGTATTAACGGCTATTAATAAATGTCTAATATTTGAGGCAAGTCGTGAACAACTGCACCAGTAGAGCTGGAGAAGCTGAAAGCAGTTCAAAGGCGCTGGGTGCCAGGAGATCGGTATTTCAGTTGAGGAACAAAGACAAGAATCAGAGGAACAGGGCCAAAGGCAGCCAGAGCTGGTCAGGGTAATTCTCTCCATCATGATGACAATGTGTTATCTTGAGTTCTCAGTGAAGGCTAAATGGAGAAATTTCAAATCATTTTCAACTTGAAAATCAAACTCAGTTTCAACTTGACCAAGAACTGCACATTTCCTCTAATCAGTAAGGAAATTTGACACAAATTGCTACCTTTGAAACAAATTCAAAAACTCTTCTTTCCCCAAATTGCTTTATCTCCCAATAGCAGACCTGTGGCTCAGCATGGCAAAGAAAGGCTCTGGTTAGTGTACCATGGAAATCCGAAGGCTGAGGTATCTGTGGTGGCAGGAGATACAGGGACTTACCTGTGCCATCCTTCCAGAGTTTGGGCAGCCAGTGTTAGGAAGCTGATCAATCATGGCTACAGGTTATCGGGAAAGCTGTGTGAGTAGGAGAACAGGTAAGAAGGAAATTCATATTATGTAACCTGGTGAGATCCAGGTAGGCAAATGGCTAGACTTCGGGGGTGGGAGGCATGACAGTAAGGTATGAGGGGCTGGTGACAGTGGTTAAAGGGCTGGATTCTAATGCCCAGAACCTCTGAACTAAAAGAATGCGTATAAAACTTTGTCTTGGGGACAGGAACTGAGACAGAGCAAACCATGAGCTAGTTACAGGAAATAGTAAAAGATGGACTTCAGAATGTTCTATGGAGAAACACAAGATTGCAATGCCTGAAATGAACTCTGAATGCCTGAAATGAACAACTCTGAGGCACCACCGAATTACAAGCTGAGATCTGTGAGGTTTCTGAAGGTGGTGGAGGTGGGTTGGTACTTGGAAAATAAATCAGGGGAGCCAAGGGACAGCTTATCGGGGCTCTTCAGCCCTTATTGATTAAACAGAAGCATAAATCTTGTAACGGCCACTTCAAATGTTATGATACATCATTTTAACGAAAGACCTTCATCAGTGCCTGTATTCGCTAACCAAAAAAACTGCAAAGATTTTCTCTTTTGTGATGAAAGATGAGAAGTAAAAAAATAGGGTTCAGTGTTGGCTTATCCAGGAATCATTGTAGGGGCAGCACACGATCTGAGCAGCAGGCCTGGGGGCAACTAGATACCTGTATAATCAGAGAGGTCATTTCATTCACAGTCTCAAGAAAGACAGCAAATTATGAATCAAAAACATCAAGGTCTAAGCACACAACGTTGCCTTCTTTCATAGTTTATAAAAATTGGAAGGGAAATGAATACAAATCTAAAGTAGTGACCACATATGCTTACAGCAAACAAAATAATCATAGAAGTTCTAACACTGGGAGGACCCATGTTTTTCTGTGTAGTTTCCTGTGTAGTTTTCTGCACATCTATAAAAAAAAGCTGAGAAAAGAAATGAAGGTACAAAAAGGCAAATTTGAGCTACCCCAACATGGAAGGCAGGAAGGCTGACTATTATTATGTTTAATGATAGTGACTGTGTGATTGTGAGCACAGGAAGTAAGCTAGTGTATAGGGAGCACATTCTGTTAGCCCTGAGCAGGATGACATATAATTCCACTTAATCATCTTAAAATCTCTGTGAGCTACATAAATCACAACTATTCTATAGCTGAAGAAAGTCCACACAGTTATTGTCTGTGCTGGAACAGAATCAATGAACAGATTTCTCCACTAGGATAAATCATATTTTTGGAGAGCAGAAAAGATTTTCATCTGAATCCTATTACATGAGATGCTTAATACTGTCATTTTTAGATAATTTCCAATATCTTGATACCCCTCTTGATTAGACAATTACCAAAAGCTTAAAAAGTCAAAGTGCCTTTTATTTCTTATATAAAGTTAAAATTCAAATTGGGAACCCCAGGTCTTTTGGAAAATGGTTTGATAACTATTGTGTCAGGTCTTTCAACTGGAAGTTCTGTTCACTAATAGAAAAATGGTTCATGGAATGTTTTAAAGTGATTTACTATACAAATGGCACCGAGGGTGTACACAAGGAAAACCATGATGGATATCACTGTAGATAATTTATTTTCCCAGCGATCAGCAATTGTTCTCAAATAACTTAGATGTTCATTTGGTACACATTCGATATGGGAGAAGCATTTGTTTATGTCAGAGACTGATATGATATGATATATGATATGATATGATATATGATATGATATGATATGATATGGTATGATATGAGGGAAAAGGTAAAGTCAAATATCTATTATAGAAATATAATCCTTAATGATGTGATAAGCCTGGTCAAGTTACCAGAAAGAATAATTTCTTCTAGAAGCCAATTCATTTTCTAAAGTTCTTTCATGGGTCGTTATTTATAGGTCAGAGATGGCACAAAAAGGGGTATTATGACAGTGTTAAAGCAAACAAGGGCCAGAGAAACACCCAGAACTACCACGCCTTGGACTGGAGAGGCAAAGGAAAGATGTAGTTGCCAGTGTGTCGAGAGCTGTATGAGGAGAAATGCAGCTATAGCCATCCATGGTTTAGCTCAGACTGAGATAGACAATGCATGCCTTTCTCTGCTCTTCCTTTACCTTCATGTTTCTTTTCTTGCTTCCTATTGGTCACACCAACTAGAAACCAGAGGGAAAGGATGGTTGATGTAAATAACAGGGCTCAGAGCAGTGTGATCAAGAGTGGAGGAGTAACAGAATTATCCAGAACATGTGCCTTTCTGCTAGCAATCTGTTTGTTTATTCTCTTATTCCTTCATTGTGTGCAGCTTTGGGAGCACCAATTACATTATGTGGTGTAAAAATTAACACAGGAAGAAAGACAAAATACCTAAGAAATTATGTTCTCAAAGAGTTTACAGGATAACAAGAAAAGTCGACATAAAATATAAAGAGTATGATAGGTCCAAAAAACACACAGCCAGGCATTGTGGGAATTCAAAGTAAAGAAGGAACAACTGAGGCAAGTGGGAATTAGAGCCTCTGAAACTGGTCTTATAGGCACAATAGTGATAGAAATGTGATATTTCACATGGAAGAAAAAATGTGGGAGACAAAGAGGTGGAAAATGTGTCCTGGGACTTTTGATTGGAAATTAGTGCTCCTCTCAAGAAGATATGGGAGATGAAATCAGAAAAAACAAAAAACAAAACAAAACTTGTCCTATTCCAAATACACACACCAGTGTTTAGGTATACCGCTCACACAGGCTTATTAAAACAATGTTTGGCTAGTGCAAAATCTCACCAAGTCATTCCTGAGTAAAACACAAATGCCGTACGAACGAATTATGCAAACCGATGCTAGGGTATCCTCTGGTGTGAGATAAAATCCATTATGCACACCGGACTTATCCTCTGTATACTAGCTTCATTCTAACAGTGCCCAATGCATGTCCGCTCTTAGGATAAGAGCACCATCTAGTGTGCGTTAGTCTCCTGTTAAGTGCAAAGACCGGCGTGTGTCCCTGATGTTATGACCAGAACAATCAGAAAGGACCCCTACCCCCAAATAAAACTCTTTGATTCATTGTTGACTTTAAAACTTTCAGTTTAATAGCTCTAATGTGTTGGAAACTATGGCATTTCTACAGAATCCCCCTGAAAGAAAATTACCTTGTCTCATCAGTGACTGAGATGATGAGGAAAGTATAAAAAGTAATTTCTCATCATTTTCCTAGTTTGCCAATTCTCACAATTAAAATATAAAAAAATTAATTGATTTTAGTGGAGAACAAATGACAATTTTATTTCTAAGAACAATTTTTAACAAGTAAATTAAACAGCACGTATCATTGCACTTTAAACATCAATAATCACCACTTAATTATACAGCATAAAACTTAACATAAAAGCTATCAGGACCATATACTTTAGTGATTTCAATATGAAGATGAGACATGGAGCTATACGTCATAAACTGGCAAATAGTCAGATCATGGAACAGGAAAGCTGATACTCAAGAGGATCTCATTTCCTTTGTCCTGCAAGTGCATTAACAAAAGACAAAGGGAATAATGAGGAAAAGAGTAAGGGAGGCAAAGACTGAAGAGAAAGCGAAGAAGGGAAAGCACAGAAAGGCAATGGGAATTTGGGGGAAATAATTAAAATCACACATTTTAGCTTTCCATCTCCCATCCTTTAGGATTTTGAATTTCAACATCACACCCAAAATCCCTCAGTGTTTTTTAACTGAGCCAAGAATTTCCTTCATGGTCATTGTTAAAACTAACAAAATAACCAAAGAGAATAAGCTTAAGCAAATAACAGGCAGCACAGACAATGCCTGCCCTCTGCTTGGCATTCTGAGATGCACTGAGACAGTTTTCAAAGACAGAATATGCCTTGCTCCTTGGTGCCACAGCAATTAAGTCAGTCTCCTAACTATTTAGCTTTTGTCTGTTGATACATCTGAAAAGAGCTGATAACTAGCTCAAAGGCAAGCCAATGCAGCACTTCCTGATGCAGCGATTTCATGCGCAGAATATGTACATGAAATGTTAACAAAGAACAAGTGAACTGAGGCTGTATTCCCATTGCCTTATGAGTCCATGACTTCAGGGTCACCATGTTGGATGACAACTAACCCACTGATTGAAGTAAGCTGCTACCCACATGGGCAATGGCGTAGAGAGGTTTTCGCCATGTCGTAGTCTTTGGCTTATTTAACTGGGAGAGAGTTTCCACCTAAGGAAATATACTTGAAGCACCAAAACTAGCATAAACACATTTCTACCAAAGGGAGTTTGGTCTACTCAGTTCTATAGTGACACCAAGGACCCTGGAAGTTTATTAGAATACAGATTCCACAGCCTCATCTACATACCATAATCTCACTGGATAGGGTGAGGGGTTTGGTTTTGTCAGCAAACATCAGGTGATTGAAGGCAAACTATTGATATCTTGCCTTCATGAAAACAATGTGAATCTCCATGGTTTTTCTTCTCTTGAACAATGGAAGATTTTTCTCTGTTTACACCACATAACCATTATTGTTTGATCTTTGAAGAAAAGACACAAATACTGACATTAATATTGCATCATTTTTAGTAACTGAGTTTTACAGTTTTTGATAACTTTCTATTGAGAGCAAAGTTTCAAAACCTGGAATCTTCCAATCAAAGCTCTAAAAGCATTTTCTCAACTTAAAACTAAACAAAGCTTTAACAAATATATTAAAGGGTTTATCCAGGGACCACTACACTTTCCAACAAAACATGTTCTTTATTTTTCTCCTTACTTCAAATGCTGCTAAACTCCAATCACCAAAAGCAGCTAGCATTCACCTGAATGAAACATCTATTTAATTTTTATCTTCCCCTGCCTTCCTGCCTCACTGACCCGTCCTCGTCCTTACATCCATCTGCCCAGAAAACTTCACACATCTTTCAAGTCACAGATCAAAGGTCCCCTCTCCTTTGAATCCAGCCCAGAGTAAAGAGTTCATATGTATTTATAAACAGCTAATAAGTATTTCTACATTCAGTGCGTAAGCAATTCTAAGCACCTGGTCATCTGGACTTCTGAAACAAAGTAAATGTTCTAAATCAATAATTTGACATCTTGTGGAGAAATGCCAAACATTCAATAGTGAAAATACCAAAGTCCTCATTGGCCTCAACATCTTTTATTTGAATATAGCTCCTTGTTTCTTAACCTGCTCCTAATTAAAATGCTATGTTTGAGGTCAAAGGCATTGTCTGTGTGGTGGCTGAGGATGCAGAGGCAGCATTTATAAGTCTCTTTCAGAACAACACCCACCTGTGTTTCTTTGAGATGCTTTATTTTGTTAGCTTGTGTGTCTCCATAACAAAGTTGTGCAGAGCTGATGGTATTTTCATAATAACTCTCTTACACCGCTGGTGGGAATGCAAGCTGCTCCAACCATTATGGAAAGCAATATGGCGGTTCCTCAATCTACTAAGAATGGAACTTCCATAGGATCCAGCAATCCCACTCCTAGGAATATACCCAAAAGACACAAAAACACTGATTCAAA
>JAGFMF010012288.1:5270049-5290399 GCA_019455555.1 Galemys pyrenaicus | reverse complement strand
GGAGCAGCGGGCACAGCAGGAGAGGTCTGCTGCACCATGTGGGTCCCCTCCCTGGCCGGCAGCAGGGATCGAACTCGTGCTGCAGCGGCTGCGGTTTGCCTCATAGTGCGTTGCTTAACCCACTGCGCCACCAGGGAGGCCCGGCTATTTATTCTTAATGAGTCTAAATAGAATGTATTTTTGTGAATATGTGACTATTTATTTGGACTTAAAAATATCTTAAAATCAAAGGAATTTGAGGCTCACTGAAAACAACACTACTTCAGCCACCACCCTGGTTGTGTTCCTCTCATAACATGCCTGGTAAAGCCACAGAGACCAGCTCTGCTACAGATCAGGAGTTGCTACAGTCCCAGGCTGGAAAGAGATCTGCAAGAGAACCTGACAGTGATGAATCAGTACTCAAGCTTGAGGAGCAGGATTCCATAAAGGCAACACAACAAAGGCGGCCGGCTGTGCAGCTGAAATTGATGAAAAGCCAGATGAGCCAGTGAGAAAAGCAAAACAGAGCTGGAGTGAAAAGAAACCATGGGAAGGTTATGTCCAAATGCAGCCTTCTATAGGTTATAGGGGTGATGACAGTTGCTATCTGGAAATCTAAGAATATTCTCCTTGTCATCACAAAGCCAGATGTCTACAGAGCTGCTTAATTTACATGTGAATTTACTTGGGAATTTTCCATTTTCATGTTTCATTAGTTCCATGATTCATTCTATTATTATCAGAAAAAATACTTGATATGATGACAATATTCTTAAAATGTTAGTGTCTTGTGACCTAAGAAGTGCTCTATCCTAGAGACGGTTGTGTCTCTTGAGAAGAATGCTCTTCTGCTGGTGTGGGGAGAGGTTCTATTGACATGTAAGTCATTTAGATTCATTAGGTCTATAATTTTGCTTAAATCCTCCTTTCCCTTCATCTCTGTCTGAATGTGTTACCCATACTGAAAATGGGGATTTTGAAATCTCCTACTTTTATTGGTGGTACTATCTATTTTCCATCCTGTCGTTATTTGCTTCAGATATTTAGGATGTTGAGGGAGGTCATATATAATTAAAATTGCTAGAACTTCCTGATTAATTTATCCTTTTATGATTATATAATATCCTTTTTCATCTCTTGTGAAAAGCTTTTTACTTAATGTCTGTGGTGCCTTATGTAAGCCATGCTGCTCTTGGTTACCATTTGCATAGAGTACCTTTTCCCACCCTTTAATTTTTACATTATGTGTGTCTTTAAATCTAAAATGAATGTCAGATAGACAAGATACAGTTGGGTATTATTTTTTTAGAGATATTATTTATTTATCCACACAGGAGCTGGGATACAGACCAGAGGCATTGGAGGGGGAGGTAAGAAGTATCACCAGAGACAGAGTGGGAAGCAGAACAGGCAGATGACTTAAATACACTGCTGAGGGGAGCAGCGGGCGAGGCAAGAGAGGTCTGCTGTGCCATGTGGGTCCCCTCCCTGGCCAGGCATCGAAATCATGCTGCAGTGGCTGCAGATGCTTCATAGGGCTATACTTAATCCCTTGCACCATGAGGGAGGCCCTGGATATTCGTTTTTATCTTTTTATCACTCTATTTTGATTGGTGCATTTAATACATTTACTTTTAAGGGGATTATTGATGCACAATTAACTTTTGATCATTTTGATAATTGATACACAATGAAGTTTTGTCAGTTCATTAATGATTTTCTATCTGTATTATAGCTACTTTCTGGATGTCTCAAGGGAAAGGAAGTATTGTTGAGTCAGTGTCTCCACTGAGTCTGGAACTTACTCATCAATCTGCTGGTTTCCTGTAAAGATCCAAAATTTTTTAGTTATAATTATTTCAGTCTTACGATGATATTCAAACTGAAACTATCTTAAGTCAAAAGGACTGAATAACTGGTGAAACTAATTGAAAACCATCAACATAGCACTTATTTCAGGCAGCACAAGACTTAAATGACACAGTGTAGAGCTCTTTTTCTCCATCATTCAGGCAGATTCCCTCCAAATAATGAGCAAATTTACCCACCAAGTCAGTGGCCTGACTAAAAACTGAAAACAACATGTTCTGGAAAATACTGTGATTATCCTAGTTTGAGTCACGTACTTTCCTCTGAACCCACCTTGGTTTTCAGGAAAATAGCACAATGTTCTGAAGACCATGCCATGTGTGCTCACTGAATGGCTGACATTGATTTCGACAAGGTAATGGAATGGATCTCACAGGAAATGAGCTTCTGTTTCTATGAAGAGCGAAGACCTGTAGGCTGTAAAAACAATAGATTTTCTGTCTTCCCACTAATGAAGAAAAGTTTTATGACACAAACCTGTCCATTACTATTTATAATGGCTATTATCAAGTATTATTTATAAAGGGCATCATTACTTAAAATATCTAAGTCCTTACAATATACTGAAATATTTGATAACAAAGGATTGATTTTAAATGATTATATATTCATATGGTCATCCAATTTCGCCCACAAACAGTTTTCTTAAAATGGAAAAATCCATTATATTAAATGCCAGAATAAGGACACAATTCTTCCAACTATGTGGCAGAGCACAACCATACTAACAGTTGCTAAACACAAAGGAAAGCATCTAGAAAGAGTAGCTATTTTATGGTAGGAACATAAATTTTTCTCTTTTGTGTGTTATTGCCCTGTTTTTCTGTAATGAACATTGATTTGATATTTGGAAGCTAATCAACAATTTACTTGAAACAGAAACAAAAAGGTTATTTGTTATGTTCACCAACATTTGTATTGGGAGGTAAGTCTTGCAATCGGGACAGCATAATCACAGGAGGAGTCGTGGGGTGTGTTAATGTTTAAAAATAGAGGCTTAAACAGACAAATTGGGCTTCAACCCAGCGAATGGGGTTTTCATTTATTTTGAAAGGGAAAAGACTGTATTAGCAGAATTTAGAAACTTGGAAAGGTTTCCATACATGGCACTGAGGTGCCTTTTCTAATTTTCTCTATAAGTAGTGCAGGTACATTGGCACCTTGTTTAAGAACATGAGGTGTGTTCACTGTGAAATAGCCTATTGTCAAGTTTTAATAGAAGTAGGAAAGGATGCTTTTGTTCATTAACTCCACAGGGCTCACATTTGGCCTAGAACTTCAATAAAACCGAGACATAAATGAGGCTGTAAAATAAAACTGCATGAACACGGGAAAGGTACTGTCGATTATATGGTACTAAATAAAGTGGATTTCCTTTTTACTGAACCTGTTTCTAAGTAAAGTTCCAGCGGATGGTTCTCAGGGTGTGGGGAACGGATAGTCATTCCAGAAAACACCCTCCATCTGGACTCTTGCTGTTACCGTTCTTGCTATTTTAATTAAAAAATTTTATATTGATTTGTTTACTTATTATAACTAGCAATTATATCTCGGATTTCATTTTTAACATCTTAATTATGCTACTGCGAGCACACCGCCTCCCACTTTTCCTCTGTTCTTCACAGACGGGCTCACCTGGCTGACTGCCTGCAACAGGCCGTATGTTTCTCTGCACAGTACCATGAAGTGTTAAAGAGGCAAATTATTATCAAAACATAAACAAATTAATTTGGCAAAGTAGAAGACACAATTTAAAAATTCAAAGCTACAATGCTTATTAGAGTTATACATTCATTTACATAAGTGTTTTCTGATCATCTGCTGGGTTTGTGCTGGATGTTATAACTGTATCCAAAGAATTAGACACAGTCCCAACTCTAAAAGAGCTTGCAAAGTTGTTGCAGGAATGCACATATAATCCACTCTGATGAGGTTAAATGATGATGAGGACAATAAGAGGAAAATCTAGCAGAGCAGAAAGGAAAGAAATTTTAGCTCCTACTGAAAGCAGGCACAGCGTTGAGAATTTCAGGCTGAGGAATCTGTTTTATTCTCCATGGCAAGAAAAAAGTTATGAGTTTAGGAAAGTGCACTCGGGAGCAGAGAGCAGTCTAGTGTGACTGCAACCTCAGTGTGTGAGGAGGAAAACTCGATGTAAACAGGTTATTGAGTCCTGATGCCATGCTGGGGCGAGCATTATCCTGCAGAGGACGGAGCCGCTGGACCGTGAAAGCTGTAGAGTGGCATGAATAGGTCTGGGCTTGAGCAAGAGAAAGCTGGTGACAGTATGAATGATGCCCTGAAAGGGTGAGCAGCTAGAAACAAGGAGACCAGTCAGATGCAATAATCAACACAAGAAGAGAGAAGGAAATAAACTCAGGCAGTATCAGCAGAAGTGAAAGACAGCCACACAGTCTCAGAACTGTGCAGACGTAGAGCCAATACGGGCATCGTTGTTAGAGGGAGGTGGCCTCGATTCTCCATGTCTGTTACTGTGAGGACTGTGCAGTTTTCTCTCATGTGGTCTTTGCAACAGCCCTGCGAGGTGCATCTCGGTGATTGCACCTATTTTGCAGAGGTGGGAATTGAGGTCTAGAGATAAAGTAGCTTGTTGGAGATCACGTAGCTGGGAAGTGGCACAGCTGGGACAGAACTCAGGTCTGCCTAACTGATTGCAAAAGATGACAAATCCCCACAGTGACACCCTCCCATGTACCTAGATGACCCTGGGAAATGGGGAGGAAGTGAAAGTGAGAGATGACCTTGTTTTTCCTGGCCTGAGTTACTTGAAGATGGAGATTTGATTGACTTCGGTAAGGGAAGTATTAAGGAGAACCAGAAAGTAAAAGATTAAGTGTTGGACACACTTACTGTGAATATTTTTAAAAAGTATCTATTCTGGAGGAAGCTGGAAGCCTAGTTCAGGGCTAACCAGATGACCTCTCTGAAGTCATCTCATAGGCATGGAGGTAGAAATCATGGCCAGGGAGCGAGGGCGTGGCTAGAGGCCAGTAGAGCTCAGGCAGCAGCCTGTGTGTTTGCTTTATTTAAAAATGCAAAAAGGGGGCCTCCTTGGTAGCTCTGGCGGTTGAGTTGCAGCACTGTGGAGCTATCTGCAGCCACTGCAGCACGAGCTTCATCCCGGGCCAGGGAGCTGACCCACATGGCGCAGCAGACCTCTCCCTGCTGCTCCCCTCAGCAGTGTGTTTCAGTACATCCACCTCTTCTGCCCCCCACTCTGTCTCTGGTGAATCCTCTCACCCCCTGGACTTCTGGCCTGTGCCCAAGCTCTCATGTGGCTACATGGATAAATCTTAAAACTTTTCTTAAAAAATGCAAAAAGCACCTTGACTTTGAGACCTTAAGTTTAAGAAAGAGAAAGTGAAGGAATTTTCATAAAGTCAAGATTCCTGGAGGATACAGGATTAATAAAGTCAAGACAGATAGATAGATGAGAGAACTGAAAAAAAGATCTTGAAAAATAAAACATCCCATTTCAGGAAACATAGTCTCAAATATCAAAGGGAGCTCACGCTGGAGGAGACCCAGAATGTTGGATTTTGCACGTGGAAGGTCCCTGTTTACACGGCCAGAGGGAGCTCAGGGAAGACAGGGGCCTAAGTCCAGAACACTGCAAGGAGCAGTGCAAAGGGCACGTGAGGAAGAGGAGTCGAATTCTCCGACAAAATCGATTCTTACCTAACAAATGACTCTTCCTTCAAACCCAAAGTGGAAATATGATGGTACTCCAAAGTCACAACTCTGCTTTGCAAAAATCCTCAATATACTCCTAGGGGATAGTTTTTTTTTCTTCTAGTCTCTGTTTGAGCTTAGAGAGAATCTTAATTGTTTTGACTACAAGAGAAAGCTTCATTCTCATTCCTGAGGTTTTTATTTTTTGCCCCTGTAGTCAGTTAGTATAACATTGCCATAGCTTGTTGACTAACTCACACATGGTCTATGCATCTTATCTAGTTGGCAAATTTGGGAAGATGAATGGGCCGGGGGAGGTATGTTCACCTCCTTTTCATTTATCTTTTAGGATAGAGTCTCTGAGTGGAGTGAGTACAATCAGAACTGCTTTTGGGGCCTCCCTGGTGGCACAGTGGGTTAAGCAACGCACTATGAAGCAAACCACAGCCACTGCAGCACGAGTTCGATCCCTGCCACAGGCCAGGGAGGGGACCCACATGGCGCAGCAGACCTCTCCTGCTGTGCCCTCTGCTCCCCTCAGCAGTGTACTTCCGTTGATCTGCCTCTTCTCCTCCCCGCTCTCTGTGATGAATCCTCTCACACACACCTCTGGCCTGTACCCCAGTACTTGTATGCATAAATAAAATAAATCTTTAAAAAAAAAAAAAAAGAACTGCTTTTGTCCCAGCAGGTCTCCTGTCATTATGAGGGGGCTTCATTTTTAGGGTTAAGCTTAAAGACACCAATATTTGATTTATTGTCTAGAAATCATGAGAAATGAGACACAAGGAACAAAATAAAGGAGAAAAAGAAAATAAAATGGGGCCTCCTTGGTGGTACAAGGTGTTAAGGTGCAGCACTATGAAGCATCCACAGTCACTGCACCATGAGTTCGATCCCCGGCCAGGGAGCTGACCCACATGGAAGAGCAGACCTCTCCTGTCTCACCACTGCTTCCCTCAGCAGTGTGTATTTCAGTCCATCTGCCTATTCTGCTCCCCACTCTGTTTCTGGTGAATCCTCTCATCCCCCCACCCCAACCCCTGCCCAGCACCTATGGCCTGTACCCCAGCTCTTGTATGCATAAATAAAATAAATCTTTTAAAAAGATAAGAAAACAAGCACATGGAAAGACTTTTAATTAGGGGTGTGGTGTGGAGTTTGTGACTTTGTGCTGACCAATACTTGAGGTTTGTAGTGGTTATATTAGGGCCATGTTTGAATGTGGTCTCATGGGCCAGCATCTTTAAGACTTAAGACACATGGTATAACAATCTGGGCCTATGAATGGGAGAATAATTTGCTACAAACATAAACCTAGAAGAGCCTTGATAAAGATGTTCAAGGCAAAGAACCCTCAGCAGGCTTGGGCAGTTCAGAGCTGAAGTTGCTGCTTCTTGACCTTGAACTACACCTGCATAGGTACACAGCAAAAACCACAACAGATATTCAGTGGTTCTGAGGTTTGGGGGTTCAAGGACAGCTGAGGCAAAAAATTAAGTTAAATTGAAAACTTGTTTTTCTGTAAATTTGCAGCTCTTGCTATAGCTGTTTTCAAACTATGAGATGGTTGAAGTTTTTTTTTTTTTTAAAGATTCATTTATTTATGCATATAAGAACTAGGGTACAGGCCAGAGGTATGGGAGGTGAGAAGATTCACCAGAGACAGAGTGGGGAACAGAAAAGGCAAATTGACAGAGATACACTGCTGAGGGGAGCAGTGGGTTAGACAGGAGACGTCTGCTGCGCCATGTTTGCCTGGCCTGGGATCGAACTGGTGCTGCAGTGGCTGTGGTTTGCTTCATAGTGCGTTGCTTAACCCACTGCGCCACCAGGGAGGCCCAAGGCAGTTGGGTTTTGCGTGTGTCAGGAAAACTCCTAAGGTTCTATCTTTCATTATCGGCAGCAGGCTTTGGTAAACAAACAGCAATATCCGCCATCAAAGTATTCTCTTTGTTCAGGGCCAAGAAGGTGACTGTAGATTTATGAATTTTGTCTGCTGGCTCAGGTAGAAACTACTCTAAGAAAGGTTTCAAGGGGACATAGTTATTGTGAGGCCTTTTTGGTGCTTTCCTGTATTACGTGGGGCTCTGTCTGAGAAACGTAACGACTCTTAAGCAGGAGAAATGCAGTCTCAAGAGCAAATGGCAGAGATCTTGATCCTCAGCAGAAATCAAGGGGCACCAATTTCAGGAGCACCCACCATAGCTTCGTTTCAAGAACATGTTGCAAGTGTTTCCCTGGTTGCAGTAAATATGGGGAAAAATTAAAACCATCCCATAGAAGCCAATGTTGGGGGCCTAAGCAATTACATAACAAAAGATGGAGGCACTCACAACTGTATGACACAGAAATAAAAGTATCTCCCTACAAGATATGGCATCTCTATGTGGCCAGACAGAGGTCCTGTCTACACAGCACCCAAGGGTCAGGAGCTCAGAGTTGTACATGGACAACTCTGGCCTGAAAACAGCAGGTGCTGCTACTCCAACCGTTTTGTGGGGGTTTAATTTGTGGGGGTTTAATGTCAATTAACAATAAGGACTTCTTCTTAATTGGTAGCTTCCAGTCAGTGGGATCTCAGTGAGAATAAGTTGTAAGAATGTTCTCCATTACCATTTTTGGGAAATAGTTCCCACAGAGTCCTGCTACTCCCTGCCTCCCAGCGCTTGCTTAACTCCTGTGTAATGTTCTCCGATGAGGGTGTACCCAGACTTAGCGACGCACTTCTTTTTTTTTCTTTTGACCTTTAATGGAGAGGAACCTTAATACAATTAGCACGCAATACAGAAAAGATGAAGACTATAGTTTCCAAATATAGCATCTGAAGTTATCCATCCCCTTGTGGGTAAACGTCCAGCCAAACAGGACTGGCCCAAAGCAAGGCCCGAAAGCCTACCACAGTCTAAAGCACCTTTCAGTGGAGACCCATAGAGAAGGTCACAAAGGTCAGACAAGTCTGGGAGGAAAAGAGCAAAATCAAAATGAAGATAAAAGCTGCCACTGTTAAGCTCCCCATGGGTCTCGCACCCTCATCTCTTCCAACCAGTCCAGGACCAAGAAGCAGGTGCAGCTTCTTCACGTGTCTGCTCCACGTGCCTCCTCCAGGTCTCCCTGCTGCTCTCCATCCTGCTTCCTTCCATAGTGACTCATTTCTAAGGAACAGAGTCAGACGGCAGCCCCGGTGTGTGACTCAGACCCCAGAGTTAATGCCAACCGTGATGCCGCTCTTTTACTTTCTCTCTCTCAGCTCGCTGGCCCAGAGAGAAGTCGGCTGCCCGCATGGGCACATGCAGCGTAGGAGAGGCTCATGGGCTGAGAGGTGAGGTGTTCGGCCAGTCACTGGTGAGGAAGCCTAGACTGTGCACTACCACCTGAATAAGTTCAGACACGAATCTCCATGCCGGGAAATGAGGGCCACAGTCTGGCAGCAGCTGACCCACGGCCTTATGACAGACTGTGCCAGAACCAGCAACAAGGCACTCCCAGATTCTTGAGCCGCTGATGTGGTGAGATAATCCAGGTTGGTTCCTTGAGTTCCCCAGGGATTGGTCACCCTACCAGAGATAAATTAACAAACCTTCTTTCACTTGGAAATAACTGAGTTTTTACTATAGTTTTAGCCAGTATTAAATAATGAGCGCAAGAGGTGTTTACCAGGGAACACTGTTCTAGGACCTGAGGATTGCTGTTTTTGTCCTAAAGCTGGTATATATGGGCAGTGTGAGTATAATCTAGGGTGTCCTATTAATTCCTCAGACTCTACAAAGAAAGACATTAGACACTTTGTGTTTACTTAATAAAATCTATGAGGTACTGAAAAAAATACCCGTTTTCATGTATCCATGAAACTGTAATATGGTTGTACAGATTTTTAAAAATTGTGAATTAGTGGGCCCTCCCTGGTGGTGCAGTGGGTTAAGCAACACATGTGAAGCAAACCGTGGCCACTGCAGCATGAGTTCGATCCCTACCGCTGGCCAGGGAGCTGACCCACATGGTGCAGCAGACCTCTCCTGCCTCGCCTGCTGCTCCCCTCAGCAGTGTGTTTCAGTCCATCTGCCTGTTCTGCTCCTCACTCTGTCTCTGGTGAATGCCCTCAGTCCCCGCGCCTCTAGCCTGTACCCCAGTTTTTGTATGCATATATACATACATACATATATATATATACACATCTTTTAAAAAATCAGGAATTAGTTTAGTTTGTAAGTTTTAACATGCATTGTCAAGAAAATTAAAGTTTAAAAAGCAATTTAATAGGTGTCTTTTTCAGTTTCCCTGTGTGAATTTGACAGCCGAAGAGGGCAGGCACTGAGGTTTTCTAGCATTTCATTATTGTGGTACTTATATATTTTATTCTGTTTCTTCATATTGTCACTAAATCTCAATGCAAAAACAGTGATACGTTACGTTAGAAAGCATGGCTGGACAAAACTTGGAATGGAAAATAGAACCGGGAGTCAAATTTTAGTAGCATAACCCTGGAATAGACAATACCTGGGTATGCTGCTCCTTTCAGAGCCTACTTGAGGAGACTGGAACGTCCCTCTGAGTGGTCCCCAGAGGATGAAAAGGAGCTGAGGGTCATCTTCAAGAGAGGAGTAAGGAATGGCCTTGAGAATGTGGCAGCCAAATGTCCTAGCCTGAGGCCTCCCAACCTAGGTATACAGAGTGTGAGAGACTCAGTCCAGGCAGGTAAGAGAAAGGGAAACAAAAATAATCCCAGGCGAACGTTAGAAGGGAAGGCTGGGGGCCTCCCTGGTGGCTCAGTGGGTTAAGCAATGCACTATGAAGCGAACCGCAGCCACTGCAGCACCAGTTTGATCCCTGCTGCCGGCCACGGAGGGGACCCACATGGCACGGCAGACATCTCCTGCTGTGCCCGCTGCTCCCCTCAGCAGTGTACTTCAGTTGATCTGCCTGTTCTGCTCCCTGCTCTGTCTGTGGTGAATCCTCTCACCCCCCACACCTCTGGCCTGTACCCCAGTGCTTGTATGCATAAATAAATAAATCTTTAAAAAAAAAAAAGACGGGAAGGCCAGTGCTTGCTTCTTCCTAGGCCATCCCATGACAGTACAACCTTCCTCTCTGTCCCGTTGTTCTCTGCCCCATGGGCGGCATGATTTAGTTGATGGATAATTTCTATGGAGGAACAGGGTGTGCAAAGCCAATCCAGCTATTTTCCTCTTGAGAACTAGTGGCTCCCAGATATAGCCTTTTTTTATTGCTCCCCGAAGCAGCTCTCCCCAAGAACAGGTCATCCAGAATGTCTTGACTAGATGTGCAAGTCTTACTAATTCCGGGGTTCATTTACTAAGCCCATATGACCTCTAAAACCTGTTGTCATCAACTGTTTTTAAACAAGCAGTATTTTGATTTTCCATGTACTGTAATTTTCATCTCATTTGTCAGTTTGTTTTGAACCTGTACAAGGATAACAGGCTTGTATCTCCACCAGGGAAACCAACTCTTCAATACTCAAGTAACTGAAAAGATGGAACATAAAGTGTTCCAAGTCCGTGATATAAAATTTCATTTTAATTGTATGCTTTTATCATAACTAATTTACATAGGATTCAAGCATTCAAAGGAAGTCCCTTTGGTATATATATTTTCCTAGTTATTGTAACAGTGGATTACCTGGAAAAGGTATAATAACCATATCTACACTGTGCTCAAAAATCAAGTGACTTCTAATCCCAGCTCTGGCAGGCCATGGAATTCATCTGCCTCTGTTCACTCAGCTCCTCTGGAAGGTCAATGTGAGGATCACAGGAGATGACAAGTGCAAAGTTAAGCACAGGGTCTCACAACTCCGGGCGCCATATATGCATATGGGACTATTACTGTTGGATCCTAAAGTCTACTTTGCTGTAAAACCAATCACAGGAAGAAAAGCTCTCCCCATTTTTTACCCAGGAGATTTTTACATGGTAAGGAAATTTCCTGAAATTATGACCAACTGAGGATATTTTTAATTTTTAAAAATTTTTAAAAAGATTTATTTATTTATGCATACAAGAGCTGGGGTGCAGGCCACAGGTGCGGGAGGTGAGAGGATTCACCAGAGACAGAGTGGGGAGCAGAACAGGCAGATCTACTGAAGTACACTGCTGAGGGGAGCAACAGGGAAGACAGGAGAGGTCCGCTGCAACATGTGGGTCAGCTCCCTGTCTGGGGATTGAACTCTTACTGCAGTGGCTGGGGATAGTTTCACAGTGCTGTGACTTAGCGTCTTGTGTCACCAGGGAAGCCGCTGAGTATATTTTTAATTCTATTGATAGTGTTCCTAAATTTGCAATTAGTGACTATGTTACTATAGGTAATTGTTAGGTGATCTTCTCTTCTTCTACTTCAAATTCATAATGTGTCATTTTCAGGTAATTCAAACATTTTGCCAATTTCTACCACTTAATTTGTATGGATTATAGATTGAGGGGCTGAGGGAGGTCAAGAAATCAAGTCTCTGTGGGTATTGCTTTTTAAAAAATCTTTTAATACTTAAATATTAGATTTGCTGTTAGAATGTGCCTGGTACAATTTAATAAATTCTGGTTTTGTTGCCTTAGTAAAGTTTCTTGTATCAGTCCTGAAGGAAATTTTTGGATACACTTTCTCGGTTAAATTATCCCATTAACCGAACTGTCCACCGTTGAGATACTCAGTTGTGAAAATGAGATTTTAATAACTTTAAGTGTTTAAAATTGATCTCTTTCCCAGCATACAGACCTACTGCTGCCAAGCTATAAAGGAATCCTTACCTCATATCTGTGCCCAAGGGGCTTCTCGTGGGCTCCACTTGCCAAATCGCCTCATAGATACTCAGAGAGAGTCTCCACTCGGACTACTAGGCTTGCACTGTCTGATTTTATAGCCTGAAATTTTCGGGCATCTCCTAGCCTGAGGCTCACTCTCCTTCACCCCTGCGAGCTCCAGTTCCCTTTTCTCTGCCCCAGATGCTCCAGTCCCTTTTGCGTAGTTCCCAGTCCCACGGCCAGTGGAAGAGGACTGCACATAGGACCCATTCCACAGTTGCCTCATTATGGATCTCTAGCAACATAATGTCCACATAACACACTTAAAGGGATAACTGTGTTTGGATGTTGTAGACTTCATGGAGTAGTGTAGCGGCAGGAAAGGTGGCACAGGGCAGGTTCGGGATGGTTCTGGACAGACGGGTCAGGGAAGGGAGTCTTGGAGCCCTTGGTGGCTTTTTATGCTTTTATTACTCTTTACATGAGAGGTGGCATCAGGTACATGGCAGGCATGGGGGTGGGGGGGCCGGGAGGCTGGCAGGCCTCTCAGTCCCTGGCGCATCTCACCCTCTCGGCTGCTTCTCTCTCTCTGCTGCTCTCACTTTCACTGCTGCTCTTTGGTCTGTTGGTCGGTCCTGGCGTCCTCATGACGCTGCCCATTTAAGCCACTGTCCAACGCAGGTGCGCCCACTTGCGCATGCCCACCCTGGAATGCTCGCAGCACCGCAGGTGTCCATCATCACAGTGGCGGGAGGGTGCAAAGACCTGATTTCTCTAACCCTACACATGTCTAATGTTTATAGAAACTTCCTTTATGGTGCTGAGAACACTGGCACCTTAAATTTCCAAGGAACAACTAGCACAGGCTGTAGTGATGGATATTAACTTCCAGGGGAGCGCATTGTTCATTGGTGTCCTGCACACCAACGTCCAGCAGGTGTGTGATCACTAAGGTTTCCCCTGCACCATCGAGCCCTTCTCAGATCGAGAGGGGAATCTGAATACTGAGCTCACTTCTGACACAGAGATGGCACTAGATTGCACGGGCTAAATCTCGCCTCCCAAGACTGCCTCTCACTTCAGTCTCAGGCCGCACGCCCATGCTTCTGAGCAAACACCAACAGACTAGAGGTTCCCAAACACCCCCTCACACTTCAGGAGTATGTCCCTAGCTCCAGATTATTACCTCTGCTGCTAACTGGCAATAAATCAGAGGTGCTCAGGATACCGACCTCGGGTTTCATTAGGTTCGATTCTTTTGCTAAGAGGCACAGAGGACTCAAGAAACCCCATTACTCATTAGATCACGCATTTGCTGCAAAGGATAGGCAAAGAGTTTGAACCAACAGCCAGAGGGAGGAGAAGCAGAGCAAGGCGTTGGGGAAAGTGGGAGTGTCCTCTCCAGGTATGCCTCTCTCTCCCAGCCTTCACACTGTCACTGCCAGGAGTCTCAAAGCCTCTTCCTCTTGGACTTCTGTGGAGACTTCATGCATTGGTCTGAGTGCTTAAGTCACTGGCAGCTGGACCCCATTTCTATCCCCTGTCTCCCTTAGGGGTATCAGAGAATGGGCCTAAACTGGTTTCCTGGCAACAAGCCCCTGTTCGGAGGTGTTTTTCAAAAGTTACCTTCATTAACATAGAACCATTAAGATAGGGCCTCCCTGGTGGCGCAGTGGGTTAAGCAACGCACTAGGAAGCAAACCGCAGCCACTGCAGCACGAGTTCGATCCCTGCCGCCGGCCAGGGAGGGGACCCACATGGTGTAGCAGACCTCTCCTGCTGTGCCAGCTGCTCCCCTCAGCAGTGTACTTCAGTTGATCTGCCTGTTCTGCTCCCCACTCTCTGTGGTGAATCCTCACACCCCCCCACATCTCTGGCCTGTACCCCAGTTCTTGTATGCATAAATAAATAAATCTTTAAAAAAAAAAAGAACCATTAAGATAAGATGCCCTTTTAAACTTTTATGACTGAAGATTAGGCAGCAGCTGAATAATATTATGATAGAAGCCCTGCCATTCCTCTATTATCTCAGGAAAACCCAAGATAATGGGAGTTGAGATGCAGGAACTTTGAATGAAGATCAAATATACGAAAAATACATTTTTATCATGACCAAAAATATATACTTCCTATAATTTACATTATTACAGACTATCTACCTTAGAAATCACCCACACCCTTTTACCTATATACACACATAACCTCTCAGCTTTATTATCTGCAAAGGAAAATTAAAAAGGGTTATACCTCATTAGATTGCTGTGAAAATTAAATGAGAAAATGTGTAATGCAATTAGCAATGGTAGCTGGAATATAGTAAATGCTCAACAAACCTTAGCTCATCTTCCGAGAAAGGGAAAGCATACTATTTAATAATAGTTCATGATGTAGACAGTGAACAAGGCATTTCATGGACTAGCTGAATTAGTGATGTGTTGGCTCTGTTGAGACAGTATTTTTCTCAGTTTAATCTTTTGAACACAGCTGTTCTACAAGCTCAAACATGTACATTGAATTCCTCCTGACATTTCATTTACTCAGACATTCCTTGGGTTAACAGCAGGTTTTTAATCTCAGACAGATTTTCATGCCTCAATCACCTTAAAATATTTGCTGGAACTAGTATTAAAAGAAACTATGTAGCAACACTAACGTGCTTTAGATAGAGGTTTCCATTCAACACATTTAGATGAAAAAAAAAATTGATCAGACCATTTCAACCTTAGGTACATTTGGAATCCTAGTGATTTATTTTGGCGCTCTCTCTACAGCTTCTTTGATAACAAATTCAATGTCTGCTCAGCTTTTAAAGTTAATCAGAGGCAGAGGCCTTCGTGGTGGTTCAGGGGTTAAGTTGCAGCACGAAGCTACCCGCAGCCACTGCAGCCAGCCCAGTTCGATCCCCAGTCAGGGAGGGGACCCACGTGGCACAGCAGACCTCTCCTGCCTTGCTCACTGCTCCCCTCAGCATGTGTTTCAGTAGATCTCTCTGTTCTGCTCCCCACTGTCTCTGGTGAATCCTTTTGTAACAGGGTCGTCCCAGGAAAAGGGGAAGTTCCAAAATCCTGGTTCTGCCCTAAGTGGGTGGAGCTGAGGAGGAAAGGGAGATTTCTGCAGAGAGGAGAGAAGGAAGAAAGGAAGATGGAGAACAGCAAGGAGACCTGGAGGAGGCACGTGGAGCAGAGGGACATGTATAGAAGCTGCACTTGCTTTTTCTCTTGGACTGGTTGGAACAGATGTGGGTGAGAGACCCGTGGGGAGGTTAACAATGGCAGCTTTCATCTTGATTTTGATTTTGCTCTTTTCCTCCCAGATTTGTCTGACTCTTTCTGACCCTTTTCTATTGGTTGCTACTGAAAGGTCCTTCTGACTTGTGGCAGGCTTTTGGGCCTTGCTTTGGGCCAATCCTATTTGGCTGGACTTTTACCCTCAAGAAGATGGGTAACTTTGGATGCTTAACTCAGTCACTATATCCTTTGTTCTTTCTGTATTGTACCCTAGTTGTATTAAAGTTCCTTTCCATTAAAGGTTTTATGTGTTTGTCTTAATGCAGCGGATGGCAGAACCCATTCAGAGAGGGGAGGCTTGGGGATTCTGGGGTGCTCCTCTCCCTGCCCTGTAACACTTTCACTCCCCAGATTCTGGCCTGCACCCCAGCTCTTGTATGCATAAATAAATATATCTTTAAAAAAATAAAGCTAATCAGAGGCAGAATTATTTTTTCCCATTGTAGGGTTAGAGCAATCAGGTCTTTCCACCCTCCCACTGTTACAGGGCAGGGAGAGGAGCACCCAGAAGCCCCAAACCTGCCCTCTCTGAATGGGTTCTGCCATCCGCCGCATTAAGACAAACACATAAAACCTTTAATGGAAAGGAACTTTAATACAATCAGGGTACAATACAGAAAGGACAAAGAACATAGTGACTGAGTTAAGTATCCAAAGTTACCCATCTCCTTGAGGGTAAAAGTCCAGCCAAATAGGATTGGCCCAAAGCAAGGCCCAAAAGCCTGCCACAAGTCAGAAGGACCTTTCAGTAGCAACCAATAGAAAAGGGTCAGAAAGAGTCAGACAAATCTGGGAGGAAAAGAGCAAAATCAAAATCAAGATGAAAGCTGCCATTGTTAACCTCCCCACGGGTCTCTCACCCACATCTGTTCCAACCAGTCCAAGACCAAAAAGCAAGTGCAGCTTCTATACATGTCCCTCTGCTCCACGTGCCTCCTCCAGGTCTCCTTGCTGCTCTCCATCTTGCTTCCTTCCTTCCTTTCTTCCTTCTCTCTTCTCTGCAGAAATCTCCTTCTCCTCCTCAGCTCCACCCACTTAGGGCAGAACCAGGATTTTGGAACTTCCCCCTTTCCTGGGACCACCCTGTTACACCACCACTGTGATGATGGACACCTGTGGTGCTGCGAGCATTCCAGGGTGGGCATGCGCAAGTGGGCGTCCCTGAGTTGGACAGGGGCATAAATGGGCGGCGTCATGAGGCCGCCAAAACCAAGGAACCAAAGAGCAGCAGTGAAAGCGAAGGAGCAGGAGCAGCAAAATAGCCCAGAGGTGAGATGCGCAGGGGGCTGGGAGGCCTGCCATCCTCCGGGCCCCCAGGACCCATGCCTGCCATGCACCTGGCCACCTCTACTAATAAAAGCATGAAAAGCCACCGAGGGCTCCAAGACTCCTTCCTTGACCCGTCTGCCCAGAACCATCCCAACCTTGCTCCTGTGCGGCCTTCCTGCTGCTACACCCATTCAGGCTTATTTTTTTTATATATAGTGTTTACTGTTCAGTATCTTGGGTCTCACAAGAAAAAAGAAATGTTTCCATTTCAAACAACTGCTCTTTCTTCCCTGTGGATTAGACATCTCATTATAATTTCAGTGTTTCTCTCCTCTGTTATATTCATGGTGGACTCCTTTAACTTCATAAAAGAAGACTTTTTTGGATTTTCCTTTTAATTGCTAAATGATCAAAAATCACCACCCTTGTCATTGTTCTCAGAAGATTTATTCACTAATCTTTTCTTTCACTCCCAAGTAAATACGCATTACTTTATGAAGAGTTCTCAATGTCGTTTTAATCTTTGCCACTGTAGCAGCTGATCTGATCCTTTAAGATTTCTTTCCTGTGTTCAGTCTCCCAGTTAATTCTCCAGTTAACTTCCAATGTAAATAATTGCTCTTGCTTTATATTTCTGGATATATTTAAATCCCTGATTTTGTTTCTTACACATATAGCTTGATATTATAGTTGACCAGATTCAAATGTATCTGCCCATCAGATTATAAACCCCTTCAGTCTGTGGGCATTATATTTCTTTTCACTCCTAGCATATAGTTTAAACATAATAGGCACATACTTAATGCCAATTGAATTGAAAAGTATCTCTGAAGTGAGTGTTAGTGATTCAGTCCCTTATATGCCTTAGCCTCATATTATGTGCCAAACACTTCAATATGTGGTGTCTTTCTAGTGCTCTTAATAGTGAAATGATAGAACCAAACAAGAAAAACAGAGTTTCTGACCTCATGGAGTTTAGGGTCCTTCTAGGTGCCCACATATATCCAAGTTATTATTTTTTTAAATAAATATTTATTTATGCATTCAAGAACTGGATTACAGACTAGAGGTATGGGAGGCGGGGGGACTGGGGTAAGAGGATTCACCAGAGACTGAATGTGGAGCAGAACAAATATAATGGCAATTTGATAAGTATCTCTAGAATTATTCAAAGAAATTTTATAAAGAACAAACCAGTGCAATTTTGCTTCTGCTATAAATGTTCCTTTCTAATTTCCTTTGTCTTTTGTAGCCTGGGTTGGTCATAAATGGAGATATTCATTGATAGAGGAAGGGTACTTCTGGAAAAATCTCTCATTGATTGAGTGATTAAAGAAAGGACAGGTATCAATGACCTCATTCCTTTGCCCATCGCAGCCTTGAGCAAACCATGATATCTGGAATTGTGGCAGTCACCTTGTACTGGTGAAGGAGGTGACAAGACTCTCAGGCTGTTGGACCTCACATTGCTACAGTGGCCCACAGTGGGCAACCTGATTTATAATTAAGTTAGAAAACAAAACTTTATATGTTTAGTTGTTCTTTCCTGAACCTCATTTTACAGAAAGGTATTGTTATCCTCTTTTCTCAAAAAGGGGAAAAAGTAATTCAGAAAAGCTAAATAAAGTGTCCAATTCCTGAATTTATCTGGCATAATGGGAAAGTTCAATAATGAATACAAAGTCTGACCTTTAAACAAACCCCTCTTCAAGGGTTCTAGATAAGTTTGGCAAACTGAACACTATGTATACATTTCTATCAGGTGCAATATTTTTCAGGCAAAGAGCTTTAAGTTCATTACTCAGTCTTATCTTGGAATCCTTCAATTGAGATATTATTATTTGTTTCCTAATAATATTTTGCTAACATAATGAAGCAAACTTAAAATAAGTTTCTTTCCTTACAGCTATGTCTTTATCTATATCTACATACATAAAATAATAGCATATTGGAAACATGACCTACTAATGTAAAATCAAGATGTCTGAAAAATTTCCCTTCAAAATGGCAGAAACTGATGTGATAAAACAATGAGTGGATAAATCTGCCACAGAGAAGACCCTGCTATACAAAATATTGTACAGTAATTAATTTACAGCCAAAACGTCAGTTTTCCCTCATGGAAATAGTGCCCCCAAATTCCAATCACTCTGAAAAACAATTAACCTGTCAAGTTTCAAGTTTTTCATTCATAATTTGAACTGTATCCTGCCATTGATATTTATTTTAATCTCCTATTGATTTCTGTGGGAATTCTTGGAGAATTAAGGCAGGATATAACCCCAAAGGAATTTCTGCAAAGAAAATTCCCACTTTCATCTCTTTGTGTTTGATTTTTATTAAGTTTAGGTCATGACGTTCTAGCTCCCAAAATAGGTCTACGAAAGCTGTGATAAAGTCTTCTATTTTTATAATCAGGCTGAAAGGTCACAAAGAGGATGTCAAAGTCTCACAGGGAAGAACTACAATATAAATGATTTTTAACCACAATGGACTATGCTTTTTGGTCCCTTTTTTTAAAAATGGGTAAGTACTTACATTATTAAAAATGTCTTTTTACCTTCATGTAAATATCTCCCCTGAGATTCATTTTTAAAATTGCCATTTAAACCATGTTTAAACCATTTTGAAACACTAGATATATTATACAGTCATTTACTACTATAACATTGATGACAAATAATAGGTCATGAAAAATGTATCGAATGGTGCTGTTTTGAAAAAGTAAAATAAAAAATCCCATATATAAAAGTATGAACAGTAATGTAAAAATGAGATAGAATTAAAAATTTGGGTTGCAGTGAATCAATTTTATGTGTTATCTGATTTCCTAATGTTTTATGTTTTTATATTAATGTTAACAGATAACTTACCTTTTAAATACAGCAACTTTCTATGAACTTGAAGTCATAACAAAAACTGAAACAAATGAGAGCAATGTCATTAAGAGTATGTGGGTATTTCAGGTTTTTTAGATTTTTTTTTTATTTTTAAGTGATATAATATTGGGGTACCTTTATTGGGTATCATCACCATAGTGCACTCACAGTCAATTCATCTATATCCCATCACCATAGACCCAACTGTGTTTCCTTCTCTTTTTGTTCTTTCCTTCCCCCATCCCTTGGTAATTCAGTTCTGTCCTCAACTATCAAGCGTTAGTTTGTCAGTTTGTCTTACTCTGACTATTAATTTAATTGTTTTTTGTTCCACGTGTTAGTGACACCATCATCATTTCTCCTGCTGACTTATTTACTTAGTCTTATCCTTTCTAGCGCCATCCCTGCTGCTGCAAATGACATAAGTTTAATTTTTTTTGATTGCTGAGTAGTATTCCATCATGTAGTTCAGGTTTTGTTTTTTTTTTTTAAGATTTATTTATTTATGAATACAAGCACTGGGCCTCCCCTGGTGGCGCAGTGGGTTAAGCAACGCACTACGAAGCAAATCGCAGCCACTGCAGCACGAGTTTGATCCCTGCTGCCGGCCAGGGGG
>JAGFMF010012288.1:5221064-5269680 GCA_019455555.1 Galemys pyrenaicus | reverse complement strand
CCCCAGTGCTTGTATGCATAAATAAATAAATCTTTAAAAAAAAAAAAAAAGAATACAAGCACTGGAGTACAGGCCAGAGGCATGGGGGTGGGAGTGGTGAGAGGATTCACCAGAGACAGACTGGAGAACAGAACAGGCAGATGGAATGAAATACACTGCTGAGGGGAGCAGTAGGCAAGACAGGACAGGTCTGCTGCACCATGTGGGTCCCCTCCCTGGCCTGGGATCGCACTGTTTCATAGTGTGGTGCTTAACCCCTTGCACGACCGGGGAAGGCCCTGTTTCAGGTTTTGATGAGCAGCCTTTGAATCACTTCTAGAGCACTGAAGGGTGGGTATGAATAGGTGATGATAGTTCTTGTTTCCTGCTGTCACAAACATATCTTTGTAAGTTATAAGCTATCATCACTCATTGGAAAACCACTGAAGATACCAGATAAAGAGCAACCCTTTGTGAGGATAGGCTCCCATTTTATACATGGAATCATACACATGGACAAACTTGTATATTGCACTGTGTTCCCTAATATTGGTTTGTGTGTAAGAATAAATCATTATCATTCCCAACATCCCATCAGAAGTCTTAGTGTTTCCATCCTTTCAACTCTGGCCTCTTCAGTGTGACAGGTTTTGTCCTTCAAAGAACAATAATATGACAACTGACATTTCATTAGCCCTTACCATGTGTCAAATACTAGAGTGCTTTATATGCATTAATATTATTTATTTATGTAAGTTTATTTTAGCCATATATATTTTACATCATCATTTCTATACAATGTATGTTTTATCCTCTCAAGGGTCACATTAATACTATTTAACCCCATCAAAACACTATATTTCATCTTTGTTAATGTGGAAATCAGAACACAGGAAACTTGCCCAGATTCAGATATACACAAAACATAGAACACAGTCGTGACAAATACCAAACTTTTTGACATAGTGAGTCATCACGTTCAGTTCATCTGGGGCAGTCAAAACAGTCACAGCCCTGGTCACCTCTGCAGGAAGCTGGAACGAGAAAACGGAGCAGCACCTTCTTGGGCCTCAGTTGGGAATGTATGCAAATGGTAAATTCAAATCGTTACTGTTCTGCATGCCCATACGTGACTGGGAAAGCACCGCCAATTTTAGTTGGGGGGTCACAAGTAAATTTTAGTGAGTAAGTGAATTCACAAACAGAAATTCATGAATGATGGGAATTCACTGCATTCTGTGTTTGCAATTGTTAGGGGGAAAGGTGGTCCTAAATGGATTATGGGTGTGTGGACTCCAACCCCCACTCCAGACCATCAGTGTTCCAGAACCATAAATCCGATAAGATGATTATTGAAGAGTGGATTACTGAGACCTGAGGGTGGAGTTAAGCAGCCAGGCTAACTATTAAACTAGAGGTGAGCTTGGGGTCTTTCTTCTTACTGAGAAGCCAGACCCCTTTCTTTGGAGCCATCTCATTCGACTCGGAGCCAGCTCTCAACGCACCATTGCTTAGATCTAGTAAAGTATTTGTGAATTTGTATCCCTTTCTTTTTCCTTTGGTATTATTACTATTTTATTCCCCTTTCTTTCATAAAATAAAACGTGCTAATAACTTTTGCCACGTGTACCTGGAGTTGGGACTTTTAAGTCTTCTGAGCGCGTGGGTGGAGAACCTGTTAGGGGGAAAGGTGGTCCTAAATGAATTATGGGTGTGTGGACTCCAACCCCCACTCCAGACCATCAGTGTTCCAGAACCACAAATCCGATAAGATGATTATTGAAGAGTGGATTACTGGGACCTGAGGGTGGAGTTAAGCAGCCAGGCTGGCTATAAAACCAGAGGTGAGCTTGGGGTCCTTCTTCTTACTGAGGAGCCAGACCCCTTCCTTCGGAGCGATCTCATTCGACTCGGAGCCAGCTCTCAACGCGCCATTGCTTAGATCTGGTAAAGTATTTGTGGATTTGTATCCTTTTCTTTTTCATTTGGTGTTATTACTATTTTATTCCCCTTTCTTTCATAAAATAAAACGTGCTAATAACTTTTGCCACGTGTACCTGGAGTTGGGACTTTTAAGTCTTCTGAGCGCGCGAGTAGAGAACCCAGTGTGGGGAACCCATTTTGTATTAGGGTTGCCCTGTAACACATTCAGAGCTTGGGGAAATAACCATGGGCTGTGTGGTGTGTTCTGGTCCAGTTCTATTATTTGCTGGTCCTCATTTGGCTCATTGTTGGGAGACTGTATTCACTGGAATTTTGTATTTCAGGAATTACTTCAGAGCAATTGTTGGATAATACCATTGTCAAAGGAATAAGGATGAAGGATCTAACAGCTTCCACCCTGGGTCTTCTGAGATAGCATTCACTGGAGAAACTCACAGGGTAACAACAATAGCAAGTGTTGACCTTCTGTAGCCCTTTGAATTCTAGACCTCCACAGAGGGGGTCACTGAGGGAGGCACCTTTATCTTTTGGGCGTTAGGACTTTTAAGCCTCATGATTAGAAAAGTAGCTTCCTCTCCCCTGGCCTGATCAAAAGCTGGGCTTCAATTACAGGGGTATAATAAGGCAGATCATGGCATCCTCTCCTCTTTTGGTGTGATGGGGAACATGAAATCCAAGCCTGTATCTGAGTCCACCACCTCAGGGCTCTCCCAGTCTCCTTTGCTGTAAACATGTGCCTAGAGCAATTTCCAAGATTTGCAGAAGACTGACCTGCAAGAAAGCACTGTTAGCTGAAAACTGATCTTTTGACCTGGAAGACCTGGATATGACTCTTCTCCTTTGTTTGGCTATTCTTTTTTTTTTTAAGATTTATTTATACTCACAAGAGCTGGAGTACAGGCCAGAGTCGCGGTAGGTGAGAAGATTCACCAGAGACAGAGTGGGGAGCAGAACGGACAGATCTACTGAAATACACTGCTGAGGGGAGGGGAGCAGCGGGCGAGGCAGGAGAGGTCTGCTGCGTCATGTGGGTCCCCTCCTTGGCCGGGGATGGAACTCACGCTGCTGTGCCGCAGATGCTTCACGGTGCAGCGTTCAACCTGCTACGCCACCAGGGAGGCCCTATTTGGCTATTCTAAAAATAACTATTGAGTCTGGGAGACTACCCTTGAGTTGCACTATACAGTTTTTCTTATGCACGCCTGGCTCCCCTTCCCTCAAACAGCTCGGAGTGTATGACCCGAAGAGGGTTGGCATCACCATGTGTCCAAGGCAGATCTTTGTTTACCCAGCTTGTTCACTCAGATATACAAATTAAGTAAGGCCTTAATGAGCTCACCATCTGTTCTCATCCTAGGGAGCCCCAGTTGGTGGGACACCTCCAATGAGCTTACATGAAACACTCAGATTACCACAGAGGGCGGGTGCCTAGTGTAGAAATCACATCCATCTTGTTTTGGTGATTAAGTGTGACCACTTGATGTTTGTCACCCCAGCAACTTCCCTTTTCCATGGAAGACAAGGAGTCATTTCAATCTTCCTTCCCCTGCTCCAGTCTACAAACAGCCAGGAAAGGGCTCTGAAACACACACCCCCTTCTCAGCACAGTGCTCCCCAAGACAGTGATTAATGTGTCTTCACAGCCCTCTCAGGGACAAAATGAGGTGAGGAAAAGTTAACCACATTGGTTGAATTTACCTACTCCCACCCGTTTTATCTCCTAGTATCTTTATCTCCTAGTATCTTTTATCTCCTAGTATCTTTATTATTCCATGAATTCTCCACCCTCTTAGGTGGCTGAAGCCACCTGAGACTTTATTTCAGTCCTTCAAGCAAACAATTAGCATAGCTTCCAGCTGGTGAAGTCTCACTGAATCCAGATATCTGGCACTCCTATAGACAAATTCAACCCAGTCTAAATTTATGTTTTCCCTCTTTGCCAACAAGCACAGACATGCTCCCCAGATTTTTTTCCGATATGAATTAGAAAATTGTTCCAGGTCTTTTGATGGTTAGTCACAGTCTACTAGCCTTAACTTTGTAATCCTTCCTCTCTCCACACCCAGCGTGATGGGCTCTAATGCAACTATAGATTTGGATACAGTCCAGTGAGCTGAGGTTAACTGGCTTCCCACTGAAATGTAGTTCCCTCCAACCAGTGAGAGTCTGAGTCTTTCTTTAAGCCATGAAAGGAGCAGTTAGAAAGTAGGAAGGCAGGAGCTGGTTCCCCAGACTGAAAGTTTGTCAGACTTTGATGCTGACTTCCTTTACTCTTCCAGGCCACCCTAGGTACCCCCATTCCAACGGGAGTGCTCCCTTGTTACTACTCACCGCCCTAACTCATTCATAAGATTTTGCTCAGGTTTGTAAAGTCAAATGGTGTGGAAATCCACAACTTGTAGAAACGCAAAGTACATTTGCTTTTCAGTGCTTTCATTTCCACGAGTAAAAAGATGAGTGATCTGTTAAGTCATAAGAATCTCCTGGGATTTACTGTAGCTTGCGTCAAGAATTTTAAAAATCGATGTCATTTTCTTTCTTTAATCTTAATCTTTCCAGATCCAACACTAGCAAAGCATAAATGCTATTCCTTGGCCATGGCGAGTCTGCGTATCTCTCAAATCCTTGACTGGATGGATGCGTCAGATGAGAGCCAATGTTATTCTCTGCCTCTGCCTGCCAGGGACAGTCATGGGCCCTCCCTTCATAGATGCCACTGCCTTCAACTTCGGGTGACCAAATAAGCATTTAAAATTCTTTCCAGGCAGGCTCTCTTTGGTGGCGAGTGCGTTAAGCAACGCACTGTGAACCAAACTGCAGCCACTGCAGCATGAGTTCGATCTCTGCTGCCGGCCAGGGAGGGGACCCACATGGCACAGCAGACTTCTCCTGCCTGGCCCCCTGCTCCCCTCAGCAGTGTGTTTCAGTTCATCTGTTTGTTCTGCCCCCTGCAGAACAAGAGAATTCTGGTGAATTCTCTCACCTCCCTGCACCTCTGGCTTGTACCCCAGTGCTTGTATGCATAAACAAATAAATCTTTTAAAAGAATAAAAAATAAAATTCTTGCCAGGTGGCTGTAGCCCTTGATTTCTAAATCCATCAAAATATTTGTGTCTGTAACAATCAGAAATGCCCACAACACTTGTTCAGCTGTTGCAGGTCCTCCCGTGAGGGACTCCACATGGACACCAGGCTTTGGAATCATTTAATCCTCCAAAAGCAAGGACATCATTGATGTTGTTTTGGGGAGTCGATGGGCTGGAGTGCGGGGTTGTTAGGTTCACTCTGGGAAAGGTTTCACCAGAGCTCCCCATTCAGCCGCGGGCATTGAGTTCCCCAGGCAAGTTTCTCCACAAGACAGAGCCGTTAGTTATATTTAAAGAGCAGGTTTATTAGGGAAAGGGGCAGAAGAATAAAGGGCGCTTGCATACACACAAGTGAGCAGAAAGGGCTGCCCCGACAAGGAACAGGTTTGCTGAGAGAGGCCTGCATGGTAGCAGGCGGGCAGCCTTGAGGAGAGCTGCCTCCACTGAGGGAGGTCAGTGAAGAGAAGCCCAGGCAGGGTACAAGTCACGGGCAGGCAGGAAGGCTGCTGCCCTGCAGAGGAGAGAGCTGGTGAAGAGAAGCCCCTGCATAGTCACAGGTGGGCAGAAGGATGGCTGCCCGGAGCCAGTGCAAAGACTGCCCTCATTCAGTCTTCTCTTTGGGAGGGGCTCACTCTAGCATCTACAGTGGGCTCAATCTCCATATCTTTACCTTCAGGTCTGTGCTCCAGACACCTGTAGAGTGCTACAGCCCTCTGTTACCTGCTTGGATCTTTTGTTTTTGTTTTTTTTAAGATTTTATTTATTTGTGCTTACAAGAACTGAGGTACAGACCAGAGGCGTGGGGGTGTGTGTGAGAGGATTCACCAGGGACAGAGAGGGGAACAGAACAGGCACAGTGACTGAAACACACTGCTGAGGGGCGCAGCAGGTGAGGCAGGAGAGGTCTGCTGTGCCATGTGGGTCCCTCCCTGGCCAGGGATCAACCTTGTGCTGCAGTGGCTGCGGATGCTTCCTAGTGCAGTGCTTAACCCCTTGTGCCACCAGGGAGGCCCGCTTGGATCTTTTGTTTTGTGATGTAGGCATTGGCACCTAAGGATCTTGGTTTCTATAGCTGGATAGATGACTATGCTAATCCCTTCTACCCTCACCTCCTGTGAACCAGGTTTCTGGTCTTATGGCGTCTCCTTTCCATTTTCTCTATTCTTATCCCCCATCATCCCCAGGTCTCAGGTTATTTGTTTTTTCTCTCTGCTTTGCACTGTGTTGAGTTTATCCTAAGGCCATCCCACCCCAGTGCTCTGGGAAGGATGCCAGCCGCGATTGGACAGTCACGTGGGATAAAAGCAGTGGTTTTCCTTGGTGTGTCATAAAGCAAGAACTGGAATACTTTCCTCTTTCTTCATGTCTTTTTGCCCAGGGAATGAGTTCAATCCTTTTGTGTGCCTTTTTCATTGCAGATTTTGTTTAAAAGTGATCTTTGCCTTTGCGATCACACTCTGTGGTGGGAATTTCTCTCTTTCCTTTCTGTCTTCTTTATATTGTTACTACCTTGCAGGTTGGGATAAGTTTTATAAAGTCAGACACTTTATTTTATAATACTTTTTATTGAACCATTCCTATGACTTCATGGGTCCTCAAAATTTGTGGAATGAATGACAAAAGCGACTCTTTGAGAAAGCCTTCCCTGCAGCCCCCAGAAACACCCACACTTGCTGACACCTGTTCTTGACTTGAGTCTAAAATGCTCTCTTCCTTGAGGCATTTTTAGTTAGGGTTATTTTCCTTTGCCTCTTGTGATATGAGTGGCCTCTTAGTGGCCAAGGTTTGGACGTGGATAAAAAGAAGAAGAAATGAAGCCTATTTTTAACTGAGACTCTTTTAAGTCTTGTCTAGTCTATACAAGTGAAGTCACCCTGGTCCTTATGTCTACAGCAAATGAGAGGCTGAATCTCTGCAGAAGTCAGGATAAGATGGGGACTCCAAGAAGTCCCTGATTTCTCTCTTGGCTCTCCCAGCTTCCTCTTCAAAAGCACCTGTCTGCACAGTTGTGGTAAATTACGAACCAGAGTCCTTTTTTTTTTTTTTTTAAGATTTATATAATTTATGTATATAAGAACTGGGGTACAGGCAGGAGGTGCAAGGGGTGAGAGGAGTCACCAGAGACAGAGTGGGGAGCACAACAGGTCGACTGACTAAAGCACACTGCTGAGGGGAGCAGCGGGTGTGGCAGGAGAGGTCTGCTGTGCCATGTGGGTCCCCCCCTGGCTGGCTGCAGGGATTGAACTCATGCTGCAGTGGCTGCGGTTTGCTTCCTAGTGTGTTGCTTAACCCACTGCACCATTGGGGAGGACCCCCACACACACCAGACTCCTTTTTTATTCACTAGGTTTAGTGCCAAGTTGAACCCCATGTGAGTTACTTAGAATCACATGGAAGTATTTTCTGATTCCTGTGCTAGTCAGGGCTAAGCATTCATCTATCAAAGAGGCTAACATGTCGGCTTTTTTCCCTTCCCAAATTGACAGCAGAGTCTCATGACTCACTTTCACGATGTTAAGTAGAACTACCCATTCAAACCAAACTCACGTGTGTTTCCTTCACACGTCCGTCATTGCTCCTGATAAAAGTGGTGTTAATGAGTACCCTTGAATCTGAACAATTCAAAGCCGAGTCTTTGTCAGGGAATACTATGAGAAGTAGAAGAAAGACAGGGTTTCCTTCGGGAAGCTACCACAGCTCAGCTCAGCTCATCAGTGGTCAACACTGAAGTCTCAAAATAATTAATGGTTTGCAGCGTCCTCTCCATATTTTCATTGTGTACCTCAAACAACACTGAGTAGCTGAAGGTGAATTCAAGAGTTCAGCTTCCAGCCCACATCTATTTCCTGTTTCCTTGGAGGCAAAACAAACAGGACAGATAAAGCCCCTCTAGAATGTTAGCAAAAGCTGCAAGTGTCTTGTCGTGTATTTGGAAATGGTGACAGAGCTAAATGTTTGCACACCATGTGGCTATCTTCCTGGGTCTGAGAGTGCCCATTTCACATAACTTTAAAAACATCAGGGCCTCCCTGGTGGTGCAGCGGGTTAAGCAACGCACTAGGAAGGAGACCGCAGCCACTGCAGCAAAAGTTCCAACTCTGCGCCGGCTGGGGAGAGGACCCACAAGGCGCAGCAGACCTCTCCTGCTGTGCCAGCTGCTCCTCTCAGCAGTGTGCTTCAGTCGATCTGCCTGTTCTGCTCCAGGCTCTCTGTGGTGAATCCTCTCACCCCGCTGCACACCTCTGGCCTGTGCCCCAGTGCTTGTATGCATAAATAATCTTTAAAAAAAAACATCATCAGGTATAATTTCGTTAGACCTCTTGAGGTGGGGACTTGGGGGACAGGTCTGCTAAGATAAGGACTACAGGGTCAGCTGTGGATTTGGAAGGTGGTCTCTAGCAGGAAGGGTGGGGTGAGGAGATGTGAGATACCAAAGGAAAGATGCTAATACAGCTGTTAATGAGCCCAGGGCTGCCTCCTCTGGGACATGGTTTAAAATTTTTTAAGTGCTTCTACCTCAGAGTTAAGGAAGCTCAGTTTTAATCCCTCTACTGCTTACTGTCATGGCCTTGGGCTGTGCCAGAGGTGTCCAGCACTCCAGAAAAGCCCTGGGCTGAGATTCCCAGCAACTCCAGTAGAAAACCTTCCAGGCTCAGGGAAGGAAGGTTTCCTGGGCTATGCCTGGAGCCCCAAAGTGCCTGCTACCAACATATAACCAACCGCCTTTGGGTCAAATTTTTCTAGGTTAACACTCTCTTCTGGAACACCTCCTTAAAAATCTAACGTAAGTCCTTTTTCATGACTTTATAAGACTCAAATTATACATTTTAGCCATCAATAAAAAGAGCTAAATTTCCTAATAGAGAGTTTGTATACATTTTTATGTCTCTCCTCATCCCTCACAACCGTACTGGTTAAGTAAGATATCTCTATCACTGTTACAGGGCAGGGAGAGGAGCACCCCAGAACCCCTAGACTTGCCTTTTTTGAATGGGTTTTGCCATTCACCGCATTAAGAAAAACATAAAACTTTTAATGGAAAGGAACTTTAATACAATTAGGATATAATACAGAAAGGACAAAGAACATAGTTACTAAGTTAAGTATTTAAAGTTACTTATTTTTTTGAGGGTAAAAGTTTAGTTAAATAGGATTGGCCTAAAGCAAGATTTAAAAGCTTGTCACGCGTTTAAAGGACTTTTTAGTAGAAACCCATAGAAAAGGGTTAGAAAGAGTTAGATAAATTTGGGAGGAAAAGAGTAAAATTAAAATTAAGATGAAAGCTGCTATTGTTAACCTCCCCACAGGTCTCTCACCCACATTTGTTTTAACTACTTTAAGATTAAAAAGCAAGCAGTTCTTTTACATGTCGCTCTGCTTTACATGCCTCCCCCAGGTCTCTTTGCTGCTTTCTGTCCTGCTTTCTTTTTTTTCCTTCTGTCCTCCGCTTTCTGTCCTGCTTTCTTTTTTTTCCTTCTGTCCTCCTCTTTGCAGAATTTTTTTTTTTTTTTTTTTTTTTTTTTCCTGCTTAGCTTTACCTACTTAGGGTGGAACCAGGATTTTGGAACTTCCCCCTTTCCTGGGGACGACCCTGTTACATCAGGGCACTATATTGATTAGTATAATTTTTAGAAAGAGGCCATATTTCTCTCCCCTCTCCTGAAACAAGGGTATTAGATGATAATTATTCAAAGTTCACTCCGTCAGGCTTTGTTTGAAGTGCACACATGGTTTAAATTGTAACAGGGTGGTCCCCAGGAAAAGGGGAAGTTCCAGGATCTCTGCCCCACCCTAAGTATGGCATTGCTGAGGAGGGATGGAGAGCAGCAAGGAGACCTGGAGGAGGCACATGGAGTGAAGAAACTGTGCTTAATTTTTGGTCCTGGTCTGGTTAAAACAGATGCGGGTGAGAGACCCATGGGGAGCTAAACAATGGAAGTGTTTATCTTCATTTTGATTTTGCTCTTTTCCTCCCAGACTTGTCTGACTCTCTCTGACCCTTTCCTATGGGTCTCCACCAAAAGGTGCTTTAGACTGTGGCAGGTTTCAGTCTTGCCTTTGGGCTAATCCTGTTTGATTGCACTTTACCCATGAAGGGATGGGTAACTCTGGATGCTTGATTTAGTAACTATATTCCTTGTTTGTTCTGTATTGTTTACTAATTGTATTAAAGTTCCTTTCCTTTAAAGGTCTTATATGTTTGTCTTGATGCAGCAGATGGCAGAACCCATTTAGAGTGGGCAGATTTGGGGGTTCTGAGGAGCCTCTCTCCCTGCTCTGTAACAAAATCACTAAGACTAGAGCCTCTCTGGTGGCTCAAGGGGTTAAGTCGCAGCACTATGAAGCTGTCTGCAGCCACTGCAGCACAAGTTCGATCCCTGGCCAGAGGGGGCAAGACCTCTCCTGTCTTGCCTGTTGTTTCCCTCAACAGTGTATTTCAGTCTATCCTCCTGTTCTATTCCCTACTCTGTCTCTGATGAATCCTCTCACCTCCCCCACCTCTGGCCTATACCCCAGTTCTTTTATACATAAATAAATATTTTAAAATAAATAAATCACTAAAACGTCATTGTAAACTTGTGAAGGGAGGCTATTATGCCCAGTTGACACAGATGGGAAAAAATAGTAAAGGGCTGGTGCTCATTCTAGGTCACGGAGAAGGTAAGTAGAGGAAGCCATTTTTAATCTTTGGCTTAAAAGTGGGAATAAATAAAATACATTTAGAGATAAAAGGATCCTAAAGGATAGCACAAGAGATTTTGCATTTTCTTCTTTGTATCAACCGTTCCAACACGGCTCGTGCGTGGAGGTGGCTCAGGTAGACCCCTGTGTTTGTCTGCACTGAACAGTCAGCCCTGCCCCGACTGTATGTGCACAGTCCAAGGGAATGACCTCCCCACTGGCCCTTTGGATCTGTATTCTGCTCATATCGCAAAGGTCGTCACCGTCTCTGCTCTTAGCTGGTTTGGGTTGTTGGGGTTTTTTTAGAACATGTTCTATATTAGCTCTTCCTGTTCTGTGATAATAAAAAATTAACAAAAGGATTAGAGAGTCCTCTCCCATTCTAGTAAGTGCTCTTAGGAGGCAGAGTGCTGATATCTTTGCCCCTTTCATTTAAATGATAAGAAGGGTAGAATATTTACCAAATTGCAATTTAGTTCTTATGGATAAATCTCTGGGATTAGAAATGGATTAAGAGATTTATGGGAAATGATAAGCATTCTAAATCCCCACATTCAAAGGAAGATAATTGATACTAGAAGTAATAACCTAATATAAAAACTTTTTGAACTACTGCACAGAAAAAAAAACAGTATCGCTGATAATGAACATCAGGAGTCAGATGTGCATTATATTTTATACAATTTATTAACTTTTCCTCTGACCATATAACTTGTGCTGTATTGTAATACAGGATAGTGGGTGCTTGAGAAATTGTTTAATTTTAAATGTATATGATCCTATCCACTAATCTGTTTCTGCATTCTGATAACAAAGTGTAAACATTTTGGGAAGCACCAGGGGTATTCAAATTTCAAACCTTTTTTTGTAGGGATGCCTTGAGGCATTTTAAAATAACAAATACTATCAGTAGCCTTCTGGTCCCAAATGTTTTTGATTTATTACCACTTTTAAACCAAAGAAACTTATTAAAACCTGACAAATCATGTACTTTTGACTTTTTAAAAAACGTTTTAAAGTTTCCATGATCATGGAAAAGAGCAAAAGTACTTTGCCTTTTGTGGCCATTTTCTAAATAGAACAAGAATCAAAATTCCTTTCATACAGAGAAGATAATGTGCCCAAAAAACAATTGTTGTTTATCTTGGGGAACAAATCAAGGAAAAAAATCTTAAAATATGGCAGCAGCTGTATTTTCATAATGAACAGGCCAATTTCTCGTCAACTTCATTCAGAAATCTTCCAAGGAATTTTCTGGCACTCCATTCCACTTGGATGAACGAGTGAGAGGAAGCTCGGTTTATACCCACTGTGTGGTGGCCGATTTTCCAGGTTGCCCACTGCTAGGAGGTGGATTTATACCCCCTGTTTGGTTTTGACACAACTTTCTTCAGAGTAGTTCACTTCCTGTAAACAAGCAATTCTTCAACTCTTCATCCACTATCTAATTCATATCATTTATCATATTACAGTCGTAATTTGTTCCACTTTTATTAAATAGTCCAGTTTCATTTTTTATTTTACCAACGCACTTGAACAATGTGCATTTATTTATTTATTTATTTATTTATTAATATCTATTTATTACATCATCCTTCATATTTGTACAATATAGGATTTCCCCGTGAAATTCCCATCACCAATTCACCCATGCACCATCACCATAGTCCCTTGTGCTGTCTGAAAATGACCAAACAATTGAAGCTATTTGTGTGGATAGTTATTTCCATCAGGCAGGCAGCGTTTGGAAGAAAATTTTCTGGAAGAAAATTTGGAGAATCAGGAGTGACCCCTGAATCCCAAGAATATCAGCAAGCCCAGGAATATTTACCAGTACCTGTAGAAGCACAGAAGGAGGCCCTCCTCTTGCCTGAGTGTCACAACCACGAGCGAGTATATGGGCCACCAGACAAGGGAGACTCCTGGGTCATTCTTTGTTACAGCAAAGCGGTGAGACCAGATGCCAGAACAGATTTTATAACCCTGATGAGCCAGGAACTTGAGAAGTCAGTAAAAAGAAAGCAAACAGAACCAAGCACTCCTTCCTTTTCCACGGTGACCAGTCTGTAAATATTTTGGTTGAATTTTCATATGCTGCTGAGATCCTTTTGATACCCAGAGGACAAGAAGACATTTTGCAATATTAGATCTTATCCATGACAAATAGCAAGACCTCAGTAATTGATTTAGAATCTAATGACATATAGAGAAAAGGCTAACATTTACCTCTTGATAATTCTTCTCAATAAAAATAGACTCATTTATCTAACTGCATTGTTTAGCACTTTATTCCCTGTTATTATTAAGATTTGTTTGCAAACAACCAAAAAAAATTTTTTTAGTTAGTTTTAGATTTTCTTGGAGGTGGGAGATAGCTTTATTTATTTCATGTTGGTTTTATTATTTTGTAAGACAGGGCAGAGTTTTGATTTCTTTTTTTTTTTTAAAGATTTATTTATTTATGCATACAAGCACTGGGGTACAAGTCAGATGTGTGGGGGCGGTGAGAGAATTCACCACAGAGAGCAGGGAGCAGAATAGGCAGATCAACTGAAGTACACTGCTGAGGGGAGCAGCGGGCACATCAGGAGAGGTCTGCTACACCATGTGGGTCCCCTCCCTGGCCGGCAGCAGGGATCGAACTCGTGCTGCAGTGGCTGCGGTCTGCTTCATAGTGCATTGCTTAACCCACTGCGCCACCAGGGAGGCCCCAGAGTTTTGATTTCAAAGTGAAAAAAAAAACATTGAGAGAAATTTGAGCTTCTATACCCCTCTCTCCTCCCATAAAAGTGAATCTTTTTTGTTAGGTTGTGGATTAACTTTCCTTTTTTTCTCTCTGAAAATATAAACATGGATATATAAACACACACCATAAGTGCAAAGACACACGTATAAAAATTGAATGTGACTCACATTATTCTGAACCCTGTTTTTTTCTACTTAATGTATCTTGCGATTGCATAGAAGAATATATAAAAATTTTCTTTATCCCAGTTTATAACTGCATGTTGGATCATGGTGTGGATGCAACCTAATTTATTCCACATTCTCATAATGATGGATATTTGGATTTTTTTTTTTGGCTATTTATTGCTGTTTTGGTTCTGTGCTACTCTGCATATATCATTTTTTTGTTCATTTTCTTCCAGTTCTAACCAAGTTGTTTTAAAGGGGAAAACTACAATTCAAATATTATCTAAGTGATTTGCAATTTATCCTCACCTTGACGATAAATTGATCTTCCTCACCTTGTGGAACAATTTCAGAATTCAAGGCACAGGTTCCATATCAAGTTTCAGGGGCCTGTCCCACATGAAAAATGTGGAAAAAAGTAAACCAGTCTTAAAAAAATAAACAAACAAGACACATTACGATTTTCCTTTTGGGATAATAACCCCTATGAAAGATGTGTCATCCGCGGCTGATGAGGAGTTTGGATACCTAACAAGCATCAAAGAATGATTATGACAATACAGACACTCAAAAGTTGTACAGCATTATGATGACTGTGATTTGCCTTCAGAACTATCAAGAACTCAAGCTGTGGCTTCTCCAATGCAATAAAAACTAGACTGAGAGGATATGTGTAGGGAAAGTTCTAGTGATTTTTAAGACAGATTTTCAGTAGATGAATTTCATCATATTTCATTTTTACTCACTACCACATAAAACTGTACTTCAAATAAAATATGTGGCTGATGACTCCAAGTTTGGTGCCCTCTAAGAATGAATTTTTTTTAATTTAATTGGACACCTTACATCTATCTGAGATTTTAAAATGTTAGACTCCATCTAATAACATGGTGTGAAAAGCAGTCAGTAAAAGGTTGCTCTCTCCACTCCATTTCCCTGCTTCCTGGATATTTAGTTCTGTGTGCTTGACATTCAAGACAGGGTACTTTTGCTAAGTCGCAAACAGAATCTGGAAGCTGAGGAGCCATGATAGAAGCATGTGAATGAAATCCAATTTATAAATGAGTCAATCTGCTCCATGAGCTCTGGACCTCAGTACAATGCAAACATCAGCACCTGAAGTCATGAGGTAGTGATTCCAATCACAATTTGAGTGGCAAGTTCTTCTCGTGGTACCTCAATTTCCTCATGTGTAAAATGAAAACAAATAGTAGTGCCTATTTCATGTGTTTGTTGTGACAGTGACATGACTATATTTAAAGCATTTGTTTCTAGAATGTAGCAAATGGTCAGTGACTTTAGGTGATTGTGAGTTCTAAATTATTATTATGCTTAGGCAAAATGGGAGGGCTTAGTTAAAAATTTTGTAGCTTCCATTTTCAACTTCCACTTTCATGGCACAGTCCATGACAATCTTCCATATTAATGTAGGTGTGTGGATATCTGAAGACAAAACCAGAAATTTCCTCAGGAAATAGTACCAGAACACAACAATGGCTTAAAAAAAATGCATTGTAGAATCTCCTAAATTCTCCAATACACAAGATGGTCAAATATTTTGAGCTAAAAATCACTGCAAATTGTTACTAGTTTGGAGTAATGAGATTCCAATGAAGCTGCTATAATCCATTATTTTAAAATAAACCTAGACTAAATGCCCTCTAGCACCATCATTTCTGTTCTTTCCACACACTTCCTTCCACAAGCCTAATTTAAGTTTTCTTATTATATATTTTAGCATCAATGTGTTTCTATTTATTTTACTTACATTACTGTGTTGTTGATTTTTTGGTTTTATTTCTCAAGTCTTTTTTTCTGGATTGACAGATCCATGAAGGCAAGAATATTTATTATATTCATTGCTGTTGTCTTCATTCCAGTTACCAAGGACCGTTGCTGAATACACAATGATATAAATCAATAAAATTTTTGAAAGACTTTTTAAAATTTATTGAAGAACTGGGGTGCAGGCCAGAGGTGCTGGGAGTGAGAAGACTCATCACAGACAGAGTGGGGGACAGAACAGGTGGATCTACTGAAATGCACTGCTGAGGGGAGCAGCAGGTGAAACAGGAGAGGTCTGCTGCGCCAAGTGGTTCAGCTTCCTCACCGGGGATTGAACTCAGGCTGTAAGGTGACAGAACTGTTTGTCTGTTTTAATTTTTTCTTTTACTTTATGATTGAGGTGGTATTGGTTTACGACACTATATATGATGTGAGGGTGCAGGATCACCTCTCATCTGGTGCCTGCCCCCATATCACACCCACCACCACAGCCCCGCCATAGTCCAGTGGAAGCACTCCCCTATTTCTTTTTCCCCATCCCCATCTTGCAGCCTCAATTCCATACACAGATGTAGCGGCAGGATGGAGGTGGCACTGGAGCAGGATTCGGGATGGTTCTGGGCAGACGGGTCAAGGAAGGAGTCTTGGAGCCCTTGGTGGCTTTTCATACTTTATTTGGTAGAGGTGGCCAGGTACATGGCAGGCAGGGGTGCCGGGGGGCCGGGAGGCTGGCAGCCCTCCCAGCCCCCAGTGCATCTCACCCTCTCGACTGCTTTCTTCTCTCTCTGCTGCTGCTGCTGTCGGTTCTCTCGGTCAGTCGGTCCTCACAGTTCTGTCCGTTGGTCCTCACAGTTCTGGCATCCTCATGACGCCGCCCATTTATGCCCGTGTCCAACTCAGGTGCGCCCACTTGCGCATGCTCACCCTGGAATGCTCGCAGCACCTCAGGTGTCCATCATCACTGTGATGGGAGGGTGGAAATACTTGATCAACCTTTACCCTACAACAGACTTCCATGGTTTGTTATTATATACCAATTAAATTTTGAGGAATTGTTGAGAAAGGTAATTGGAGTCATAAAATAATTAATACTTAATTAGTTTGGCAATATTTAGACATCAACATTAATTTCACTTGGGGATCTCTCTGGGTTTGTGATGACAACATATCTTCAGAATAGTGTGCAGCAGAGTTGCCTGGTCTCTGCAGCAAGAACATACAGGCAGAAAACCTTGAGTTTTGTGGACACAAAAACACCGATCCAAAAAAGCGCCTATACCCCTATGTTTATCGCAGCACTATTTGTAAGTGGTAAGACCTGGAAACAACCCAAATGCCCAAAACTAGATGACTGGATGTAGCAGCAGGGAAGGTGGCACTGGGCAGGTTCGGGATGGTTCTTAGCAGACAGGAGGGTAAAGGAGTCTTGGAGCCCTTGGTGGCTTTTCATGCTTTTATTGTCAGCGGTGGCCAGGTACATGGCAGGCATGGGTGTCGAGGGTCCAGGAGGCTGGCAGGCCTCCTAGCCCCCGGTGCAACTCACCCTCTCAGCTGCTTTGCTGCTGCTTCCCACGTTGGTCAGTACTGTCTGTCCTGTTGGTACCGTTGGTCCTGGCATCCTCATGACACCGCCCATTTAAGCCCACTTGCCATTGCCCACCCTGGAATGCTCGCAGCACCGCAGGTGTCATCATCACACCAGTGGTGGGAGAGTGAAAGACCTGATAGTTCTCTGACCCTACACTGGATCAAGAAGATGTGGTACATATACACTATGGAATACTATTCAGCAATCAAAAATGATAAACTAGGGCCATTTATAGAAACATGGATGGAGTTAGAAGGAATTATACTCAGTGAAACAAGTCAGAAGGCAAGAGAAAAAAGTATTGGATGGCTGCACTTTTGGGAGGAATGTGAAAGAGCAACAACTACAAAAACAAAAAAAAGAAGAGTAAGCTCAAGGAAATGGCAATTACAACCAAAAACAAACAAACAAAGAACTCAACAAGACCAAAAGGTCAAAGATACACCAAAGGGACTATGGGGGGGAGGGATAGGGAGGGGAGGACAAAGACGGGGATGAGGGCAGAAGGAGTACAACGGACTAAGGTGACGGCGCACACGTGAAATGAATCACATGGGACCATCTATTCCCTGGAGAATACAAATGATGTCAAATATAATTAAATAAATCTAATAACAACATCAAAAAAGAAATTTTTGAGTTTTGTATTCCAGGAATTCCTAGCCTAGTGTAGAGGCCAACGTTAGATAATTAGCAATTCCCAGAAATAAGCTCAGATCACAGAGAATTAAGTTTATAAATGCTGTTGAACACAAAACAGAGTTGGAAATCTTTCATCAAGAAAAACTTTGTGGAAAAAATAAAATTCACCGGGCTCCAGAATGTACTGGGCACAATTTTAGGTGGGAGGAAACGGGTGGATGCAGACAAGTTCTGAGTAAGTGTACTTGCCTTCTTTTCATCATTTCTTCCTTCTAGGCCTTCAGTCTCTACACCTCTGTGTAACTGCTGGTACCACTGGGCACTCTGAGGTCACGAGAATGCTACAACCATTTTCCTCACTGCTCCTCAGAAAATTAACACCCTATTGACAGAATTTTAGCTGATCACTGTTTAATGTGCTGTATCTCTCAAGTTCTCCACATTCTCTTTCTATCTGGTTTTCAGTAGACAATGGTTCCATCTTTTAAAGCAAAGCCAGCAGAAGAATACAGACTCTGGGTCAGGCTGACAGGAAGCACAACCCAAGCCATGTCACATTTCACCTCTCCTCCTGTGTGGTCAGCCCAGGAGCTTATGTTATAAGGAATCGGGCAACTAAAGCAAGATGGTTTTTAATGAAAATCAAAACCAAAGTTAAGTAACCACAAAGGTAAATATTACATATCATCCTTTGAAAAAATAAGTAAATTAACTAAGGGAAAAAATTAAGTTTATCTCAATCCCTTTTTAAACATGTTTTAAAAATGTCTTCTTGGAGCATCTTGGTATTGGCCCAAGTATTAGATGCTAATGCCTAGCTCTCTGGGACACAGAGGGCAGTTCTCTGTTATCATTCTCATGCTAACAAAAGAATACTCTTAACCTCACCATGGCAAGAACACAGAATTAAGACAATCCCAGCTCCCAGCTCAATAATGTACCTTGTGGATTAATTCAGTAATCAAGTCACATACATTTAATCCTGCAGATAGCCAAACCTTACTACAAAAATTCCATTCTGCCTATTTTAATCTTCATTTCAACCGAGTTTACTTTCATTTATACCCTATATTGTCAAAATTTCTTTAGAGAAGATGATTTACTGGTATCATAACGTATACTGTGATTGAAACTGTAGCAACAGTTACACAGATGAAATTTATCAGTATGTAAAGACACATTATTTATCAGGCACTAAAGAGGAAGAAGAGCTACAAAACCCTATTCTTTCGTAGTGGGTGTTGGCAGGAAACCTTACTACTTTGCCACAAGCTTTCTTCTTTGTGAACATGACTAAAAGCTGATTTTTTCATAGAATGAGTGATCCAATGGTAGAAATGGAAGTAGAAAGTCCAAGCTTTAAGATACAGCTTTGGAAGTCACACTTGGTTATTTCCACAACATGTTTCTGGTTAAGTTGTTACCACTGTCCCTCTGGAATGAGAAAAGCAATGGCACGAATCACACGGGGCCATCAGCAGCCATCTTAAGGCTGTCTACCGCACGCTCCATCGTTCCTGGTGCTCGTCGTTTGTCGGCCTATATTCTTTTCCTTTCGAGTCCTCAAACTAAAAAATGTTTACTTTTATTGCTATTCTATTTACATTTGACTGCACTAAGTTTCTCTGTTATTTGTCTTTCACCGATTTCTGTCTTGTCCTTTCTTATTTTCTTCTTTCTTTTACCTTCGTGTTTAATAATCTCTCCTTTAACTTCTTAAGGTGAAATTTTTCAGTCACTAGTTTTAGAGTTTTTCCGTCTCAAATATACATAATTAAAACTCTAAATGTCCTCTTAAGTAGTGTTTTGTAGCCCCAGTCTTCTATCTTGGTCTATATTTTAATTTACTTCAAAACATTTTCTGATTTCCCTTGGTGAACTGCTTTTTAAAAATGCATCTCTTAATTTACAAGTAAATTCGTAAATACTCTTGATTTCTACTTTAGTTTCTTTATGATCAAAAAATGCACTTTGCAATATTTACACTTTTTAAATTTATGGAGAGTTGGTTCCAAAAAGAATGTGTCTGCTATTTTTGAAAGAAACGTTCTATAAATATCAATTATGTCAAGCTGGTTGATAGTATTAATGTTTCTGTATTCTAATATGTTTTTGCTCTGTTCTGTTATTTACTGGAAAAGTATTGTTATGATTATTGATTTTCTGTTTTATTCCCCTTGTATTCTGAAGCTCTGTCCTTAGGTGCATTGTCTTTTCAGATTGTCACTTCTTAATGGACTTACCCCTTGATCATTAAAAGCCCCCTTTTAATAACTAGCAAATTTCTTGTTCTGGAGTTTGTTTTTCTGATACAATATAGTCCTTCCTGATTCTTTGTGAATATGCTATGTCCTCTTCTCCTTTTTTATTATAACTTATTACTTTACATTTAAGGAAAGAGATTTTGATTTCCACCCCCCAATTTTGACAACTGTATTTTACTTCATAATGTTTTTATTAAAAAGGAATAGAGATGAACCATATCTGTCAAACAAGGGACAAATAAGTATCCCAGAAGGGGTTTCAGATTCAGGAACTTTAAAGTTAGATTGTTGTTCTGAGAGCTATCAAGGACAGGACTTCAAAACGGCTTACCAGGGACTCTGATTTCAGACACTGTGCCACCAACTGAGGGTCCAGAGGATGCAGGGAAATAGAGCTGGTCAGGCCTCTCCCAGAGTCAACTTCTGCCTCATTACCCTAGACCAGGCAGCTACCATGTTTTCTGTAAAAGTGCAGGGTGTAAATAATTTAGATTTTATGGGCCTCCCTGGTGGCGCAGTAGGTTAAGCAACGCACTATGAAGCAAACCGCAGCCATTGCAGCAGGAGTTCGATCCCTGCTGCCGGCCAGGGAGGGGACCCACATGGTGTAGCAGACCTCTCCTGCCACGCCCGCTGCTCCCCTCAGCAGTGTACTTCTGTTGATCTGCCTGTTCTGCTCCCTGCTTTCTGTGGTGAATCCTCTACCCCCTCCCCACCCCCACACACACCTCTGGCCTGTACCCCAGTGCTTGTATGCATAAATAAATAAATCTTTTAAAAAATTACATTTTATGGCCTGGATTTGGGCCATAGACTTGTTTGCTGACTCCTGTCTTAGATTATTTCTTGGTCTTTGTCTGGCTTTTGACCTTCTGTGTCCAATTTATTATAAAGAGACTCACTGTTGCATCCATTAATCACCTCGTGCATCTCTACAACAGTTTTTAGGTCGCCGGGGTCATCTTCCCTATCCTGGTGGTGAGAGGAGAGCAGGCCCCTGCTTCCCTTCACTTTGGACTTCTCAGTAGACACAGGGCTGATGTTTATTGCTACATTTCTCTCAAGCCAGGTTGGTTGCTGCTGCTCCTCCTTCTGCAGCCTGTCTCATCTAAATAAGTTCATGGCAGATTAAACCACAGCATCTCCGGGACATGAGGGTAGGCTGGGGAAAACAACATGGATATGACTTCTGGATGTTCTGGAGGATGATAGCCTGAGGCGAGTCCATATATGTCCTTTAATTAATTAATTTAATTGTCAATATGGTTGAACTTAAGACTACCAACCTACTATTTATTTTCCATTTGTCATGCTTTGTATTTGCTTTCATTTTTCCCCTGGCTTATTTTATTTGGATTCAGTATTTTTATTTTTTTTTACAATTTATTTATTTTTGCGTACAAGAGCTGGGGTACAGGCCAGAGGTGTAGGGGGGTGGGTGAGAGGATTCACCAGAGACAGAGTGGGGAGCAGAACAGGCAGATCAACAGAAGTACACTGCTGAGGGGAGCAGCAAGCAAGGCAGGAGAGGTCTGCTGCGCCATGTGGGTCTCCTCCCTGGCAGGGATCGAACTCATGCTGCAGTGCAGTGGATGGTCCATAGTGTGGTGCTCAGCCCCCAGAGCCACCAGGGAAAGCCCTGGATTCAGTATTTTTAAATATCACACTCTTTCTCCACTGTTGAAATGCTAGCTGTTTTTATTGGTTGCTATAAAGTTTACAATAAGCATCTTTAAATTATAAGTGCCTGCATTCATGTAATATCACATATTTTTGTGTAGGTTCATATTTTTCCTTCTATGTGTGCTATAAAATCTATCATTGTTTTTCTAATTTAAATGATAAATTATGTTTTTACTCTTAAGTACCCCATATATGCTTTTAACACATGGTCTTTCATGTGTTCATCTGTTATCATTTTCCTTTTATCTGAGATAAATCCCGTAGGAACTCTTGTAATACATATATACTGACAACAAATTCTCAATTTTTTCCCAAAATATTTATCTCGCCTTCATTTCTGAAAAAATATTTTATTAGATATAGAATTCTAGAGTATTTTAAAAATTTGAGATGATTTTTGTCAGTGGATTCTTACCTGCACTATTCTTTTATTTATTTTTTAAGATTTATTTATTTATGCATACAAGAGCTGGGGTACAGGCCAGAGTCGCGGGGGGTGAGAGGAATCACCAGATATAGTGGAGGCAGAACGGGCAGACTGACTGAAACACATTGCTGAGGGGAGCAGCAGGCGAGGCAGGAGAGGTCTGCTGCGCCATGTGGGTCTCCTCCCTGGCCAGCAACAGGGATCGAACTTCGTGCTGCAGTAGCGGTGGCCTGCTTCATAGTGCATTGCTTAACCCACTGCGCCACCAGGGAGGCCCTGCGCTATTCTTTTAAAAGTCTGTGATCATTTCTATCTTTACTCCTTTGTAGGCAAATGCTCAATTCTTTTTCTGACTTCTTTAAGATTTCCTCTTCCCTGGTCTTCAACTTTTTGATTATGATATGACTCGATATTTTATCTGTTTATCATATATGATATTACTTAGGTTATCAGATGTGTGAACTTTTGGTCATCATTTCTTTCAATATTTTCAGTTCTCATTCTTTTCCAGATTTATTTTAAACCATTTTATCTCTTGTTAGTGATGATGGCTCAGTTAACCATTTTTCAGCCTTCTTTTCTATGCTTTATTTTGGAATTTATCTCTTGTACTGTGCTCAGTTTCACAGGGTTATGTATTTATTTTATTGGCCATTTTCTAATGTTATAGTAAGTTGATCCAGTTCATTTTTATGTCAGACATTGGATTTTTCTTCTCTAGAAAGCTCATTAATTTTTTTAGACATGGCTTCCATTTATTTTCTTATTTGGATCATGTTTTTCTCTAACCCTTAAACATATACAATAATCCTTTTAAAGTCCTCATCTTCTGTTTATGTTATCTCTGTTGTGTCTGGCTCCAATTCTATTGATTGATTTTTTTCCTCCTGGTTGTGGTTTACATTTTTCTTCTCTTTCTCTAAAGAGAAGCAGATAAGTACTTTTTAACAGGAGAAAAAAAGGAATAATTATAAGATTAACCTCATTGCATCCTCTGTTTTTCTCCTGACTTACATCACTTAGCATAAATTCCTCCAGCTCCATCCCTGTTATCACAAATGGCAAGAATTTATCCTTTTTTATATTTGAGTGGTATTCATTGTGTATATATACCACATCTTCCTAATCTACTTATTTGCCCTTGGACTCTTAGGTTATTTCCATAATTTGGCTATTTTAGTGTTGCAATGAACATAGGAGTGCATGTTTTCCTTCATATTAGTTTTTATTCATATTTCAGGTACATACCTAGAAGTGAAATTGCTTTATCATTTGGTAGATCTATTTTCAATATTTGAGAGATCACCATACTGCTTTTCAGAGGGTCTGGAACAGTCTACATTCCCATCAACAGTGTATGAGGGTCCCTTTTTCTCCATATCTTCATCAACATTTGTTATTTTTGGTCTTTTTGATGTGGACCATTCTCACATGTGTGAGATAGTAGCTTATTGTGGTTTTCATTTACATTTCCCTGATGATAACTAATGCTCTACATTTTTCAGTGACTATTTGCATGTCTTCTTTGGAGAAGTGTCTATTTGTTTTTCTGTCTTTTTTTTTTAGTTGGGTTATTTGTTTTCTTTTTGTTGTGTCATATGAGTTCTTTGTAAATCTTGGATATCAGCCCCTTATCAAATGTATGCCTGAAACCATATATAAAGGAAATCACAGACAAAATACTCCACAACATTGACTTCAGTGCTCCTTATGTAGATTCATCTACAACAGCAAGAAGAACAAAGAACAATATAAACAATTGGAACCGCATTAAACTAAAATGTTTCAGTATAGCAAAAGAAAATCTCCAGGACAAAAAGACACCCTACTGAATGGGAAAAATTATTTGAAAACTACACATCTGAAAATGTATTTCTTTATTCAATTCTGGACTGGGATTTTTCTCTCTTCTCTTCTTTTGCTATTCTTGATAGGTATTATAAATCTTGAAAGTATTTTCAAATCTCATTATTATTTTTCTAGTTTCTGTATCTTAAAAAAATGCTTTACTAATTTCTGTGCTAAAAATCTAGATTTAATCTTCTAGCTCATTAACTCACACCTTGAAGATGGCCTTTTTCTATTTCCAACTTTAGTGAGTTTTACATTTAAAGTGAAAATTTTATTTTGCATGACTTTGCTTTGGTATTTTGTATAATTTGACTCCCCACTCACCTGTTTATAAGCTCTAATGTGGAGGGATGGTGAAAACCAAAGTACAGATCACATGATGCACTTCTCATAATGTTGTGTCAAAAAACTTATGATTTAAAAAAAGAAAGAAAAAAGAAATAATGATCAGACCTACATATTCTCCAGCACTTTGCCCATTATCTTAATGTTACATAATGCCCTTTACCAGCTCTCTTTTCAGATGATGTTGCATAGAAAATAACCGCAACCCCCAGTGAATTACAACATTAGTATATATTGTTCAACTTTTTCTGAACTTACGCACTTGTCTTGACGTCAACTGTCTATCAGTTGAAGACACTGGGATGAGTTGGCTGTGTTTCCATTTACTTCATTCAGTCATGTCTGCTAACAACACATTGATCAAAGGAAGTCATAGTACCGAGTCAAAGAGAGAAGGATATTCCATCACATTGGAGAATACACTGTAAACTTGTATGGTAGAGATCATGTAGATAGCAAGGGTGAAAAATTAGAAGATGTTACTACTAACGTACTATAGGTAAGATCAAATCATCAAAGAAAGAAGAGGGCAAATTCTGAATTGGCCAGAATTGTACAAATGAAATAAATATCTACAAGCAAGAAAAAGAAAAATTGAGTGAGAAAATAATTATAGAAAAATAATTATTTCTAATTAATTATAGAAAATTAATCTTTTGGACACATTAATATGAATTCTGAGAAAGATACACCTGTTCCTGTTTAATATATATAAGTGTGTCTATAGAAAACACCAATTAACAACATGATATATTAGATCAGAATACCTTCTTTCAAATCCAATTTCAGCTATTATAGTTTATGTAACATTGATATCTTAAAATACTTAATATTTTAAGGTATAGTCTTCTTATCTGCAAATGTGGATAATAGGGTAGTTATCTTAATAGACAGTGGTGGGCATGTACTGTGATAAAGTTTATAAATGTTTATAAAATCAATTGTGATAATGTTTATTTGCATGTGTGGGACATCTAAGCCAGGGGTCAACAAACTTTCTTGTAAAGAAATAGAGAAGAATTACCTTAAGCTTTGGCAATCATTGTGGTCTCTGTTGCTGCCATTTGATTCTATTGTCATAGTGTGAAAACAGACATCAATCACATGAAAAGGGGAAGTTTCCAGCAAAACTTCATTTACATAAACATTAAGCCACATTTGACCCATCAACCATGCATTGCCAATCCACTGTGATTGTAATATGTATCACTTCCAACTTTATTTTAAATTCTTGAAGTTCAGAAATCATGTCCCCATTTTGTTGGTATTATTCTAGCTCTTTAGGGTCTGCCATATATAAAGTGCTTACTAAGTGATGTTTGAAACAATAATTATTTATTGAACTCCTGCCAATTAGAAATGTTGTTCTTAATGTTAAGCACATTCCTTAAGCATCAAAATACCAGTGAAATGTCTGCTCATATTTTGAGGGCATCTCTGCCTACTCTTGCTTTTCTACCCAAGAAAGCAGATGGAAATGCCACTGAAGAGTTAGACAAGAATGAGCCTTTTCTAATATAAATCATTTAGCTACTCAGCTTTATTTTCTTCAAGCATTTAGATCATTGATATTTCCTTTGCACTGTGCAGAAGTAGTTTAACCTATTCACATGCCCCTGGACTATTTTTTAAACCTTCATTATCTGATCCCATTTTCTAGACAGGACATTACAAGTTTCCTTGAATGATGCTTTCACTTTGAACCTAATGGAAGGGTGGGTGCAGTTTCTGGTCCTCTCAGTGTTTGAGCCAGGATCATTTGTGTGAGTCTGCCTCATTGATGATGGGGGAAGCGCTGTATAATGTTTGATGAAGAGGATATCCTGTCCCTGCCCGCTTCCCATCCCAGCCCTCACACGCCTATCACGCAACTCTGCTGACCTCAGTGAGTACGCCCTACTGGGCGTTATGTCCCTGAGGTACATCCTTTATCACTGGGTTCCAAGAACTCCTTCATCAGGATATTTCAGAAGGCTGAGTGGAACATCCTTTTCATTTTTAACTCTCTTGACAAGTTAAATAAAATGACCAGAGGGTTATAAAAGGATCATTTTTTAACCCAATTTAAGAGAAAGAGGAAATCATTACAAAACATCAAATTAATACCATTGCCAATAAAACCTGAGCATTTTAGCCCAGAGACATTTCTATGCATGTTCCTTTGGAAAGAAGGACATGACCATCTCACCAACACAAATGGCCCCTATTCAGGTGTAGACATCTGTGTCTGTGTGTGTGCTTGGGCTTGAGAGACAAGTTATGATAGAAACATACTCAGAACCTTAACTGAAGCAAGGTTGGTACTGCTTCACTGGCTTGGGTCACGCGGTAGAAATGACTACTTATCCTTGTTTAAAATCAGAGCTTCCTATGTTGGCTGCTTAGAGAAGTGAAAACAATGACCTGATAGCTGAACATTAGGGATGGGTGTTGATGAAAAGATTTCCTTGTATTATTTTCATTAGGTTTCCTGCTTGCTTCATCAATGCTTAGTAGACTTGGGTGCCAAAAAGTAGGGATCACTTTTATGGAGCATCCTGTGAATTTACTTCCTGTAAAACTTGATGATATTTTCACCTTAATGATATAACAGAGCGATGTCTTAACTGCAATTAGAAACAAATTGGCCCGGATGTGCGCAATCCCAAATACCCCAGGGAAGGTAGTTTGAAGCACATTCAGATAAGCTCCTGTGCATCTGTGGCTGTGGCTTCCAAGTTCACACATGATGCCACCCACCCCTGTGTTGATATTACTGCTATCAGTATTCCTGAAGATAATAATCTTGTTCCAGCCTGTGACTATGGTATTTTTCTACTTTATATGAGTAGTCCATCTTCGGTCCTGATTCAGCTGTGCCTTTGTCCTTTGGTTTCAGCCTAACATTCAAGCAATTCCATTTACTCTATGCTACCTTTCCTCAACCTCAGCATTTTTTGCACATTGAGCTAGATAAATTCTTTGCTGTGGCCATAGTGGTTATCCTGTGCATTGTAGGATTTTTAGCATCATCCCTAGTCTCTATCTATTCACTCCCAGAATCACACGTCTGACCTTGACATTGTGACAATCAAAAAAAATATATCCAGACATTCCCTTGGGGGACCAGAAGCAAAATCACTCTTGATTGAGAATTTATTTTTTTAAAGATTTATTTATTTATGCATACAAGAGCTGGGGTACAGGCCAGAGTCGTGGGAGGTGAGAGGATTCACCAGAGACAGAGTGGGGAGAAGAACAGGCAGATCGACTGAAGAACATTGCTGAGGAGAACAGCGGGCACAGCAGGAGAGGTCTGCTGTGCCATGTGGGTCCCCTCCTTGGCCGGCGGCAGGGATCGAACTCATGCTGCAGTGACTGAGGTTTGCTTCATAGTGTGTTGCTTAACCCACTGCGCCACCAGGGAGGCCCTTGCTTGAGAATTTAATGGTATAAACCAAGTTGACTTTTCTGCCAGTGGTATCTGCAGTCATATAAATTCCACCATGTTTTATAATTTACTTTGCCCTTAAATAAACACATCTCTAAATACATAATTTTAAAGATATGAAGATAGAGATTAGAAATGAGGAATTTAGTTGACCAAGGTGACAGCTCATTGAGGACAGCCAGGATTAAACATTATTTCATCATAATGCTTCTTCTGACCTGTCCCTGCTCTAGCCTATCTTAGACAGAAGTCAGCAAAGAGCTGCTACATCTCTCTGTGCTGCACCCCCAAACCATGATTAAGTAGTAGTTAAGTAATTGGTTATCCATTCATTCACACTTTAAACAAATATTTGGTGGCATCACTTTACCAGGTACTGTTGGAGGTGCAGTAGATACCATAATGAGAAAAACAGATTAAGACATATGAAATAATGGTGATCACTGCTATCGAGAAATCTACATCTACAAAGGGAGACTGAGAATCACCAAGGGGTTAGAATTCCAGGCACTCCATCTGGCTATGTGAGAGGGGAGCATTCCAGGCAGGGAGAATAGTGAGTACAGAGACCCTGAGATGGGAGTGCCTGGCATGTTTAGAGACTGATGAAGGTCATTATCACCGGAACACAGTGCTCTAGGAAGGAAGTGGTAGGGATGAGGATAGAGAGAGGACAAAGGCAGATCAATATGAACATTTAGACAGGGTTGTGATGATGGGGTTTCTTGGAGAAATAAAAGCAGATTGTCAAGTTCAAGTTTTAACTGTTCTACTTCCAGCTGTATGACTTGGAGAAGTTGCTTAATCTCTCTGTGCTTAAATGTCATCATTGCTGTGTGTTGGTAATGATGTTATTTGGTAGAACATAAAGAACTTAGAATAGTGCCTATAAATACTAACAAAAAAATTATCTTGACACTTAAAATAATTATTCTGGCTGTTGGGGGCATATTAAGATTTGGGGGGAGTGGGTTATACAATCTGAAAATAAAGAAAATAATTAAGAGGTTTTTTCCCAATAATTCAGATTGTTATAAAGAAGTTTGGTTAAATGATGAGCATTCTGGAGATGGTTTAAATGTAATTCCAATATAATTAGCGATGATTCAAATGTAGACATTAGGAGAAAGTGAGGGGTCAAGGATGGTACCAAGTCTTATCTAATCAACCAGAAGAAAAGAGTATCCAATTTGAGAGACGGGAAAGGGTTGAGAAGTAGCTGGTTTAGGGTAAAGAATTTAAAACTCAGTTTGGGCATATTGAGTGTGACATGTTTATTTAATAGCCAATTTGGTTCATAGTCAGAAGGGAGAACAGAGCTGGACATGCATATTTGGAAATTGTCAGCACATAGAAGCTCTTTGAAGCCATGAAATGGAGTTCAAGTGCCTTTAGGGACTGAATATGGGAAAAGAAGGATAGGACTGATGAATGAGCAAGGGATACTTCCTTACCTATAGACTAGAGTTAGGAGAAGCAGCAAAGGAAAGGGAAAGACAAGTACACAAGTGTTCCCTTGCTGCTGCTTCTTCTCTTTGTAGTCTATAAAAGATATGACATAGCATGGCATTGTATGGTATAAGGCAACAGACTTTTAAAAAAATGAAAATGCTACTCAGGAATCCATAGGATAAAGTGCTCCAACTTAGGTAAGGACCTCTCATTGCAGTAGTGCCAGACTAAATATACACTGTAGGTCACCCCCACTTTTGATCAAACTCTGAAAACTAGGCAAAAGATAAAGACTGACTTCTGGCATGTATCAGAGAGCTAAAAATAAAGCTGTAATTGTTGAGTCTGAATGGACATTTAGAGTCTCATTGTACCTTTCTCTATGTGGCAGGGGAGTTTGGGGGGAGCCCCTTGTGCTAAACTTAATGCCCCAGCAGGCTACATCCTGAGAGTTGTGGTGAATGCACACAGGGAAACTTCTCAATTTCTGGGACTACTCTCCAATTATTAAACTATAATTTTTAACACCACATTAGGTACACAATAGGAAAATACCTTGACATGTGAGAAGACAACATATTTTTAAATAGCACAGTTAAAATACAATGGAAACAAATCCAGAGAAATTATAATAATAAATTTAAAATAATTATGATTCTTAGGTACTAGTAAATGAAAGACAGACCTAGAATTGGACAAGAGATAGAAAATATGAAAGAAGATAAACCAGGGTTGAAAACATCAATTGTAGGGCCTCCCTGGTGGCACAGTGGGTTAAGCAATGCACTGTGGAGCAAACCGCAGCCACTGCAGCATGAGTTCGATTCCTGCCACCGGCATGAATCCCCCTGCATGTGCCATAGGGCACAGCAGACCTCTCCTGCCTTGCTCGCCTGCTGTTCCCCTCAGCAGTGTGTTTCAGTCAGTCTACCTGTTCTACTCCCCTCTCTGTCTCTGGTGAATCCTCTCACTTCCCATGCCTCTGGCCTGTACCCCAGCTCTTGTATGCATAAATAAATAAATCTTAAAAAAAAAAAAGAAAAACATCAATTGTAACAAAACCAAGAATCCAGTAGGTGGACTTGACAGCAGATTAGTGAGAGCTAGAATTGGTGAACTAACAGGAGGTTCGGAAGAAACTCTCTGGAGGGAAATGCAAAGACACAGAAAGTATGGAAGAGAAGAGATGAAGAAAGGTCAATGAGTAGGTCCAACAATACATACAGTCCATCATTGCAGTAGTAGAAAAGAGAAAAGGACAAAAGATCATCTGAAAATAAAATGACTGAGAATTCTAAAACTGTTGAAGCGTAAAAATAATTTGAAGCAGATATACGTGTAGGGTAAATATTTTTAACTGTACAATTAGGAATAACTTAGGTTTGTGAAAATCAAATATAAAGATACAAGATGGAAAAACAGCAAGACAGAAAAAGACAATTTATCTTCAAATGAGCAACTAACAGGCAACTCCTCAGAAGAGACCATCGAAACTAGAGGAAAATGTGCTGAAATAAACTTATGCCAACCCATCCTTTTGTCAATGAAGATATCCTCCAAGAATGAGGATGAAATACACAGTCAGATAAATAATACATGAATTTATCACCAGCAGGAGTACACTAAAGCATTTTCAAAGAATTGATCAGAAGAAGTTCATAATTATAAACAAAGAAATGCAAGAAGAAAACTAGGTGAGGCAAATGATAAATGTGTGGGGAATCCACCTGCATATTGATTGTCAAAAACAATAATTGTAATACGTTACAAGATTTAATATATAAGGCCTCCCTGGTAGCACAAGTGGATAAGTCACAGCACTATGAAGCTATCTGCAGCCACTGCAGCACAAGTTCAATCCCCAGTCAGGGAAGGGACCCACATGGCGCAGCAGACCTCTCCTGCCTCACCCACTGCCACCCTCAGCAGTGGGTTTCAGCAGATCTGCCTGGGGAACACTCTGTCTCTGGTGATTCCTCTCACCTCTTGCATCTCTAGCCTGTGCTGCAGTTCTTATGTGTAAATAAATAAATCATTTTTAAAAAGCGATTTAATATGTAGCATTAAGAAAAGTAGACTAAATATATACAATTTGGAAGGAGTTAAATGAAATAAAAAAACACTATTTATTTATCCACTATTTATTGTAAACCAATGTTACCTTAATAAAAAAAGTTATTAAAAATAAAAACAAAAGAATACATACAAATAATTTAATAAACAATGCCGATCCTTACTTTGCCCACAAAAACATATAAAAATATAAATCAAATCTGATTTTGTTCATCAAGCATGCACCTTGTAATTTCTAGGTCGCTTTTGAACATAATAAAATATATCACCAAGATTTTTTTTACTGAACATTTTTAAAATAAAATTATTCCCCTCACCGAGCCATCCTCTACTCCCTTCTCAATCCTCATCCAACCTCTCCACTAAACTGTGTTTCAGTAAAGAAGATTTGATCAAATGTTGCAAGTCAAGAGATTGGTTAGAGTAGATAAAAGTGGGGACAGGTTCATTGAACATCAGTCATGATGGTACTACGCAGACACCAGTCACCTGTGGCAGCTTTGTCAATGAGCTGAACATTCAACCTATTTTCCCCAATTTTAAAATGTCTTTATTCTAATCTTCATTGTTTCTGTAAAAGGGATCATCAGTGTTTGGCAAGAAACTGGAAACAACGATGTTTCATGATACCTTTATTTAAATTCAATTCAACATCTTTGGTTTCTATGTTCAGCTGTTTATTGGTATCTAGGTAGTTATTTAATTAGCTACTTGTTTAATGAAGTCATTTATTACTACCCAGATAGCCATAATCAGGGGCATAATACAAATAAAGTATGAAAATGATTAAACTCAATTCATCAGGCAAATACGAGACCCTATGCAATGGAGAGACTTAATTATTTCAGATCTGGTATTGAGATTAGCCTGATTGACTTTCTGGCTTTGATTCAACAATCTATTATCTCATTTTAAGATAAAATAAATCTGGTGTGAAATAGTCATTGCAGCATTTTATTTTATGTTTTTGCAGGCACAATCAGGGAAAGGTGGGTTTATTTACCTATTACAGCACCTGTCAAAACAAATTACCACAGCAAGAGAGAATGTACCATAGCTTTTACTCATTAAGCTTCACTCTACACTAATTTTTGGTAGATTTTAGGAAGGGCAGAGTTTTGGATTATTTATGTTACTGAGATAAAAGTGGTTTCTTTTTCCATTATGACACATGCCAACAAACCATGATATTTTAGGAAATACTTAGCTATAAATTTTGGGAGGAAACTATGTCCTCTTTTCTTTCTTTTTTCAAAAAAAAATAGTAAAGTGAGAAATTTAGACTGAAGAATAGAATTAAAACAGTCACAGTTATGAAACATACACTAAAAATATTTAGCATGTGCCATAAGTGCATGCATTTAAATAACATACACACTACCAACTGATTTTAAACTTATTTCCACTTTTTGGCTCGCAGTGGCCTGCCTGCAAGATAAAGTCCCCTTCCTCACCGTTGTCATATGTCTGTCTTCTCACTATTGCTTCTCAATATGATGCCCATCCAGGCAGCGAGACGTGTGCAACCCTCCCAACTGCCATGTTTCTTCCATATGGAACTGTTTTCTACTGATCTGCCTCAAATTTTGAGTTCTTCCCATCAAAAGAGAAGCTGTCTTAAGAAAAAGAGAATCTGGTGGAAGTGGGAGTGATTAGGAAGCAGAAGTGCTTATGGTGGAAAGATTACATGCATGTGTTTGGGCTGGCAACCAAGAGGAAAACTCAAGAGCATTTAATTTGAGCACATTTTCTTTCCTGTGGTTCTCATGAACCAGAATTTGGTACCTAAAATCATAATGTATTATAAGAATAATACATAATATATATAAGGTAAGACTCAATAATGCCAAGTAATATTTTTCACACATAGAATTTGAGATTTTTTTTATCAATTGAAATGTAGGTGGACAATCAAATGTTCATATTATAACATCATTACATCAATTCGATAAGTTAAGTACACATAATGTGACTCATGGGACATGATTGGGTTTTCTTGGCAGTAATTTTCAGTAAACTGTTAGATGGAGGTACTACAAGACAAAATGATTGAGCTGATGGTTTTCAGTCTCAGGTTTTATCTTTGGGTAATGGCTTTAGAAATGAAGAATATTTTATAGATTCTGTCAGAAAAAATGATGAAACAGACTGATATTTTTAGATGGCTTATTTTTATAACCATAATCATGTACTGAACTTAGTTACTATAAAAGTGTGGTAGTTCACCATTTTATGTTTTGAGTTTTTTTAAACTGTTTTCAAAATTCAAGTGGAATTTTGAAATGGAATTTCACTCATATTCAACAACATACTGCCACAAAGTATCATTATTTGATTCAGAGATACTTTTATAACAATTTAGCGGCTGAGGATTGGCAAATCAAATGCAGACATGTGAAATTAGAAAATTTAGCTTTTAATTTGGACTCAAAGCTATATAAAAGTAATAACATGTACAATGTTTTATTCTAATACATCTGTATTACATTCCAGTGTATATCTCTAACATCTATTATATAATAATATATATTAATTTTAAGGACTAAATTAATTAATATACAGTTACACTTAATATTATTATTTTAGCATATATATATATACACACACACATATACATATATTTGAAAAAAAAGTCTTAGAGATCACACATCAGGTGGGAAGTAGAGTTGGAATTTGAATACAGGCAATCTGGCTCCAGAATATGTGTATTTAAGAACTATATTCTCTCTCTCTAAATAACAAGCTCTGCTTGAAAAAATTATTATCCACACTAGTTAGTATCATGAGGTCTACAATATTTATACCACTCGCTTTACCTGCACTGTGTATCTTTATCACCAGTCAACACTTCCCAGTTTTAGATCTCAGGTCAAGTTTCAGATCCAACTTCTGATCCTCTAGTCTATTTCCCCTACTACATCTCATATAGCCAATGGTTGTTCCACAAAACACTTAGTTGGTTAATATAAAGTAATGTGATGATTTGAGTAAAAAAAGGCTACATGATCTATTAATATTGTACCTTCCACCATAAGTGCAACACAGCAAGAAATCAGAAAGATTTACTGAATAAATGCATACAGAAAGGGGTCAGGGAGGAAAGAAGGCAAGGAAAGAGGCGTGAAAGAAGATGGAAGAAAGGAAGGGAGGAAGGAAGGAAGGAGGAAGGGAGGAAGGAAGTTAAAGTTTACCCATCTGTAAAAGTTTTATTACTTCTCCAAGAAGCCCTTTATAGTTTCAACAGTAGGAATTAACTTTGTCTTCCTGTGTGATCACATTACATTGTACTTTCATTCCTGTTGTTATCAGTGTCTTTTTTCTATTATCTTTTATTCATCACATCCGCTTCACTCACTGTCATGTAAGCCTCTAGAAAGCAGGTGTGGTTATTCCATTCACCCTCCAGAATATATTCAGTATACTGAATACCAAATTTTTCTGAATTGAAATTATATAAAATGATGGTCACCTTCATGGAAAAGCAATCCCTTTTTTGTGCTTGGCAGGAACCATGCTAGAGGGTCTAGAAAGAACTGGATGCTTTCTTAGAGCTAATCAGAAAAGGGAAGTTCTGTGTCCACCTTGCCAGCACATGCTGCTCCACCACTGTAACAGTCCCAGTTAACAGGGAAAATCTCTAAGGGCAAAACATTCAAATGCAGACTAAGTACACTGTTCTCTATCTTTAAAATATAAACCACATGCTTCTTATGTCCAAAGAAACTCTGGACTCCATCAGCGACATTGAATGCAGTGACCTTAGAATACTCCCAGGTTTGAAATGTTCAAGACATTATTGGTCTGTGCATGTCTTGACCCATTTTAGGAATTCTGAATACTTTTTCAGGAGTGATGATGGAGTTCCACAATTAGTCCACACTTTGCACCTCATTCTTTTGTGAGCCAAAGCACCTGGGAGATCACTATTCCACTGGGCCTGCAACCTACGACTATGGAACAAAAGAAGCACCTACTGGCCCTTGTAGAGACAGAAGCCAAACTCACCAACTGGGCTTCCTTAACACCATGTCCATACCAAAAGGACAAACCCACCCTCACAGAGTTCATTCACCTACTCACAGGAGGGCCTCCCTGGTGGCACAATTGGTTCAATACCGCACTAGGAAGCATCCACCTCCACCGCAGCACGAGTTCAATCCTGGTCCTAGGAAGTGGCCCGGCAGACCTCCCTCGCCTCGCCCACTGCTCCCCTCAGCAGTGTGTTTCAGTCAGTCTGCCTGTTCTGCTCCCCACTCTGTCTCTGGTGAATTCTCTCACCCCCCCCCACACCTCTGGCCTGTACCCCAGTTCTTGAATGCATAAATAAATAAAATTAAATAAAAGCACAACTACTCACAGGAAGTGCCGTATCAGAAGTCAGCTCATCCAAATCCCAAGAGAGGGTGAAAACAGAAGATCATTTCTGGCCGACTCCAATTGAAAACAGAATTGCAATTGCAGGATGAAGATAGCAAGTACGTCTATGACCGTCAAATGCTGTTAGAAATTGTGCTTTTAAGAGAGAATATTTCTATCTTATTACTACTGAATCGCACAAGGGTCAGCAGTAAAAGACCTGGTCAGTGAACACCTGCTGTCTAAGGGGCCAAGGACAGGGAGCTCTGCTTGAGAGCTTTACCCTTTGTTTTTCGAGAATCTCCTGGCACTGGAAGACTTTTCCTCAAAGACTGAGACTGAGAAAATTTGATTATGTTCATTGTATTAGAGGCTGTAAGTCCACATTTGATCTATCTTTCAAGGCCTAACAGACAGAAGTCCACTGAAAATGGGGGTGGAGTAAATCTCAAAGCAATCTAATCTATGCTCCCACTCACAAGTAGCTGCTGTACCCCCAGCGTCACACACACAGTGTGTGTGTGTGTGTGTGTGTGTGTGTGTGTGTGTGTGGAGAGAGAGAGAGACTCTGTAATATTACTAGTGAGTGTCATGTACCCATTAAAGGTAGGCTCATCTAAACTAGCACCAGCACATTAGGAAGGAGGAAGGAAACTTAGATATCAGTCAATCCATCTCTTCATTTTATAGTTTAGGAAATCAAGGCCTAGAAAAATTAAGTTCACACAGAAGACATTGCCCACACACTTTCCACAGCCGTGTACCTTAGTGCTCTTTAATGGACTAGAGCAAGTTTACTGTGGATTGCATCTGATGGCAAACAGGACTTGAATCCAGTCCTGTCAATTCTGACTGTCTTTATAGAGCACTGAATGAAGAGCACCCTCCCTGCCTCCCTCCCCCCGATCTGCCACGATATATTTAGAGACAGACATGGGAATCACATTGAAAATTGTGGTCAAACTTGTGGTCAGTCAGGTAAGCTACAAAACATTTTTGAGGCTTATTTCTGCATGGTGTCACACGTCATACCAATTCCTTTCATTCCAAATCTTAGAATCTAGTCTTCCATCCTGTAGAATAATCATTCTCATATGATGTGCAGCATATATCTACCTACCTCAGCTTCATCTACTGATGGAAATGAAAGTACTTATTCCTGTTTTGCACTTCAGATTGTGAGTCCTCCCCAACCATCTAATGGAATTATAGTGTGAAGGAATTACCTAATGTCATTATTATAAATGAGCAGGAACACTACCTGGGGTCTCATCTCTTTCCAACCAAATATAAGAACTTTGCTTTTCAACATTAATAATATCCTAAAGCCCAAACTGCACTGAGTTGCTTCATTTTCTGCTCCTTGGAGTCCTGGTAAAGATTACTGACTATATTATGGGATGATTTATCTATATTTGATGCCATAAACAAGATTTTTCTCTGGGAAAAAAAGAGTAATTGTGCATAATAGCTGTATTTCTCATGTTACAATTGCTTAATTTATGATAAATATTCTGTGAGCAATTCCAGAGAATATTCACTGGAAAACAAAGTGAAAAAATGAAGAAGGTCCTTTCTTCTTCCTACTTTGGCATATAGTAAAAACAAAAACAAAAACAGTTAAAACTTTTTAGAAAAATATAGTACAAAGATTTCACTATAGTAAAGATAGAGATGAATGCTTGCAATTTTTAGTGGGAGCCACATATATAGTAATGTAAATGGAGTGTCATATGCATGGTACAAACGTAAATACTTTCGAATTTTTCATTTTTACTTTTCCATGCTAATGACCCCCAAAACACTCATCCCTAAAATTTTTGATACAGTTTCTCCAAAATAATGTGCATTATTTCAAGCTGTCCACTTACAAAATACCAAGCTTTAAAAAGATTAGCACCATCAATATTCTTGAGGACTGTAAGTTTAAAGAATTTTTAGATTTAGTGTTACTAGACCTCACATGAACTGAATAAAATTTTCTGATGCTGCTTGAAGGAAAAAAAAAAGTGTTGCAAATATATAAGTTTTTATAAATGGATTGACGGTATTTGATTTACTTTATACTGGTTACACATGTATTAGCCACAGCGTAGGGTCCCCGTTAGTAAGTCCTGGTTCTACAGACAAAAGAAATGAAAGTAACATTTTTTTCATTTTCATACTATAATTACTAGCAAGTATGAAATGTTCCTTTAGGGAACATTGTCTTAAGCTAAGCTAGCTCTATTGGGTAACTGAATAGTATTGTGTAATTGCCAGTGATTTTCAGTAATAACCACACCAGTTGCTTCATAACTTTGAGTTGACCAGTAGAAGTGGGATTTCTTTGCTGTCAATGGAGAGCTGATGTCTAACTCTCCCATTCATGAAGCAGATGCTGGCGGAACAAAATCAATGTGATAATATAAGGGAAAGAAGTAGAAAACAGTGGATAATCTGTTAGAGCTCCTAAAATTTCCAAGTTTTATGCTGCTTAAGTTGAGGCAATGGCCAATACTTACATATATGTAAAAGCCCATTACATTCTAAAAAACACGGGACAGTAGAGTAGAACTATGTGAGAATTAAATGAGATAGCACATCATCAACAAGACACAGAGAAATTATGCTGCACATATGCTGAATAAATTATAAATTGATAATTATAAGTCTATAATTTTATAAATTATAAATTAATCATTTTTATTTTTAAAAAACTTTTTGATAATTTACAGCAGATATATCACTTGAATAACCAAAAGGAAAGAAAAGGAGGGTAGATCTGTCTGCTAGAAAGTTGTAATTTACTGTTGCTCTTTTATATTTTTTTAAGTTAAATGCAGAAAGCTTTTTTTTTTTTTTTTTTAAGTTAAAGCTCTGACTCGCTGGACTTGACAATGATTTATGCACATAAACCACTAAATTTTATAGTAATGATGATCTTGACAAATCTTCATGTGAAATGCTAAACAAGAAAGAAGAACCTAGAAAACTCAGAGTAACAGTGAGATACCAGAATGTTTACCTAAAGCAAAATCCTATCTTTCACTTTTCCAATAACATGCCCAAACATGTCTTACCAAATTTCATCCCATAGAAACCCTGTGATGCTACTTGGAGTATGGAAATTGTAAAAGAGAAATGAGAGAACAAAGAGTAGCAACATTTGAAGACAGAAATTTAACACTGAGAAAAATCCTTTTTAAAACTATTGTCTACTTTTTCCCTTCTAGGATTGTAAGGTACATCTTTTTAACTTTCCCCCCTTTCTGTATAGAAATGTAAAGGAAAAAAGACTTCAGTTTGGAGAAAATATCTGTGCCCTTTTTCTTTGTTAATCACACAAAGGTTTAAGAAGTGGGATGTTTTCACAATATTAATATAATTGATCGTGACTACTTCAACCATGTTATCCACATAACAAAAACCAAACATCTTATTATTTTTGATCTGACTAATGAGTTTGCTTGTGTTTCCATGATTTCTTTTTAGGTCATCCTATACATGGTAATCTCTCATTACTTTAAAACCTTAATTTGTGGCCTCCCTGGTGGTGCAAAGGGTTAAGACAGTGCTTTGAAGCTATCTGCAGCCACTGCAGCACAAGTTTGACCCCAGACCTGGGAGCTGACCCAATGGCACAGCAGACCTCTCCTGCCTCGCCTGCTGCTCCCCCCAATAGTGGATTTCAGTAGATCTGCATGTTCTGTTCCTCACTCTGTCTCCTGTAGACTCCTTTCGCCCCCACCCCACCTCTGGCCTGTACCCCAGTTCTTGTTGCATAAAAAATTCTTATGTGTAAATTTTTTTAAAAAATATAAATTATTTTTTGCATAGCATTATTCTTCTGGGAGTTAACTTTATTTTTGTTTGTCTACATAATTTCTCTCATTTTAAGCACCTTCCCCCATATATAACCCATTTTATAACAATAAATAAAGTTCCATCATTTGACAAATATAATTATGGTCAAATCAGGCAAAAATATTTCTCCTTCTATATCAATAATTGATGTTTGTCAGTGTTCCATTTGGGAAAAAAAAAGCATTATTTAGAGGAAACTGTTAGGTATTATCGTGTTGGCATAAAAGTTACTCAGCCAAGAAATTGCTTCTCTGTTATCACAGTTTCTTAGAACTATTAATTCAATTCATTACAAGAAAATATTCTACATTTAAGAAATCCAACATCCTTTTCTTCTGATTTTTTTAGAAAGGCAATATAATCAAATTGTTTTGAATTTTTAAGAAGAAAAAGGAAATCAAATCAGTAAATTAGGACAGTGAAAGTAATTAGTCACAAATTGTAAATAGGCAAGGAAACATTTAAAGTGAGAATGGAAATGGCCTTGAAAATACTCCCCAGACACATCGTTAAAGCTTTTCAAGCTTTGCTGGTCACTTTGCTATTTAAAATGAAACTCCCTTAACACTGACTCCTAGTCGTGAAAACCAAAAGACAACTCTTCATAAAATCAAGTCATCCTTATTTTTAAAACAAAATTTGCTTTATAATTTCTTCTTACGCAGTGCAAGTAGAGATAACACTGGAAATCTTTTTCAAAGGAATAAGATTTCCTTTGATTGTGAAGGTGTTTCTTAGTTTTAGGTGTGCCTCCAAATTGGATGACATTTGCAGCTTCTCAGGATACAAAAGAAGGACTCTCCCTAAACAGTTCCTCAATACTAAAATAATAGAGATTGCAGAGTCTACATTTCTAAAAGTCAGCTAATAATGCAGATTTCAGAATTTACATTTGGTCCTACTTAGTGAAAAGATGTTTGCTAAAGAGTAAATAACACTGAAAATGACTTCTGATCACTCATAACAAAACTCGGCTAATAAAACTAGTCCCAAAGAATCAAACTGAGTTTAGTATTCTCAGCAAGGTTACACTGTCATTGAACCAGGTGATACTGTCATTTTGTTTTTAAAATTGGGTAGACCATAGGAAGAAATTTGTTTCTCTCATACAAATAAGTGATTTAATGGTAATGGAGAAATATATCAATTTTAAGGACTAAGTGATATGTTTTCTTGGGGATAAGTAAGTTTCCTTCTCTTTTAAAGAAGTCTGACCTGAGAATTTGGTTCATTTAATGATAGAAGAGCTAAGCAAAATGAGGAGATGATTCCACTTCTCACCCCCCAAAATCAGAAAACCAGAAAAAAATCAAAAACCGATATTTTGCTTTCTAAAATAATAATGAATTTGATTTTCTCACCACCTAACAAAACAGAACAACATACAGTTGTTTAAAATAGTGTGTATACATAAACAGCAGCATATGTTTTATTGATCAGTTTTAAGTAGTAACAACGATTAAATAGTTTTTAAACTAAACTGTAGTTAATAAGCCATTGAAATAACTGTATCTTCTATAAATTGTGAAAAACAGCTGGCAGTCATTGAAAAAACATCAGTTTATGAAGCAGAAGATCTGAACTCTGGGTACCTCCCTGGAGGCACAAGGGGTTGAGCACCTCACTGTGGGGCTTCTGCAGTCACTGCAGCCACTGCAGGGAGAGTTCATCCCTGGCCAGTGAGGGGACCCAGATGCCGCAGCAGACTTCTCCTGCCTTGCCCGCTGCTCCTCTCTCAGCAGTGTACTTCAGTCAATCTGACTGTTCTGCTCCCTACTCTGTCTGATGAATCCTTTCACCCCTGCATCTCTAGCCTCTGGGTCTGGTTCTCCTGGTTCTTAGCTCTGTGGTCCTGGCGTGTAGCTGCTGAGTTACCCAATGGGTTGAACCACACCTGTTGAGGCACAGATGTGTTCTGAGAAGCAAATGAGCAACATGTGGAAAAAATCTGGAGCTCGGTCCAAACACACAGGCTTACCCAACTTAAAAGACTGGTGAAAATAAATTTACTTTCTAAATCTCTAAATTTACTTTCATTTGATTCACAATGAAACAAACAGCAACAGGATTAAGGTCAAGGCAGCACAGGTCAAGGCTGTCTCCAGTCCACCGCTCTGGACCAGAACCAGGAAGATCGAAGACGTAAAGGAGAGATAGCAACATTCAAGTACTTGTTTCAAAACCATTAAAAGAAAATTGCATTGGTTTAAAACTAACACACTAACCCATCATGCTTTATTTCCCCCAGAACAATTAGGTCCACTCAATGTTTCAGCAGAACCAAACACCCCAACATTGCATATAATGACATCATCACACAACTTCTACCAGCAAGCTGGAAACAAGATTCCCAAAGGACTTGTTAGTGGATATAATGTTTTTTCATTTACAGGAAAGTGGATTTCCCTCCAATATGATTAGTTATCCTATATTAATGATATATTTTCACTTTTTAAATATAATGAAGAAAAATACTTGAAGAAATTCAATCTTCCATCCATCCATTCAAAAATTGCATTTAGCTTACCTATTATAGCCCATTCTTGTTAAAAGAAAATATTTGTGCCTCAACATTCTCAGGAAAATGTTATTTTATTAAGTACTGCTCTCCTATCATATCAGAGGTAAAAAAAAAAAAAGTCAGATTCAGACTAAGAAGAAATAAGTATTAGTGGCCCAGTCAATATTTAACCTATGAGGGGAAGGGGAGAAGATCTGGAAACTACTGTAAATGTCTGAAGTAGATGACTAGCCAATCACTGGGACAATTGGAGTGTTTTCCTTTGAAATACAAGCCTTTTATATGAAATATTTAGATAACAGACATCATATAGCAGAATTTTGTAGTCTAACTGTATGCTTTAAATCCTGGTTTCTTTGTATGAAATTAATTTTTTCTACATATTTATTGGTCACATTGTCACATTCAAAGTTACTGGCCATTTGGGAAAGCATCCCAGACAATTCCTGTCCACATTTACTTCCTTTTTCACAGGTTCATAGGATGTTTGTTACACACACACACACACACACACACAGACTCCTTGGTCATTCAAATATGAAATCTTCATAGGCAGGTAGAGGTAATTAGTATTTCTTTACTATTTCCATATCATGGCTGTTCTTTTTCACAAGTTCACAGTAATTTATTTATAAAAATAAAATTATAAAAATGTATTGTGTATATATACACATAAAATGAATTTCAAAGTCCAGAAAAAAAAAAAAGGTTGTATTTCTGAAAATAATTTTAGAATGTCAAGAATCAAAAGAAATAGAAAGGTTGACCCTAAAGTCAGTATTTGACTCAAGCCAAAATATTCCAATTCAGTAATCTGGGGTGGAACCCAGCAATTCAGATTTTTATCAAGCTTTGCCCATGCTAATCCTGCATCCTGGGAACAGCCTGTGAGTCGCACTGATTTTCTTTAAGTAGCATTCACTATGTACTGGGGGAGTGGTCCAGACAGGATGCAGGCCAACGCCCCCAAGAGCGTTTTTTTCCCTTCCAAACTCCTGTCAGTAGTGTATGAGACATCAACGCGTACAGGGAGGAGCGCTAGAACTGTCGTTCAAATGTAGTTTTTCTTCACGAAAGAGAACAATGAAATTTGGAAGGAACCATTATTTAGCTTAAAAGGTATTATTTAGCTTTTAGTTCTAGTCAGTCTTTGAGTGTGGCTATGGAGTCAGTGGTCCACATGTAGCAGCGCCACTTCCTCAAGGGATGAGAACAGCTATCCATCCATCTGGGCCTTTTTGTACCACCTCGTCAAGGTCGCTGTCTGCCACCACCGGGGCTCCTCCAGATACCCAGCAGGGAGCGTTTGGTAGGAATCGACCTTCTGTCCAGAGAAAGCACAGAGGTGAGTCAGAGCAGTATGGCAGTGAAATTTACTTCAAATCCAATCTATTCCCCAAGGCGCAAGTCCACTGCTCTTTCTATACCCTATCCCAAAGTAAGTTCAGCCACAATTTCCTGTCAGAATGGGTGATGAATCAGCAGTTTTCCTGGAACTGAAGGTTTCCCTTTTAAAATCAAAGGGCATTCCCTTTTAAAACCAAAACAATCCCAGACAAATTGGGACAAGTTGGTCATGTCTGCAATATAATTAACATGGATAGGCCTACAATTATAAGTCTTTGCCAATGATCAAATTCTAAAGAAGACATTTTAGTGAAAAAAAATTAGAAATTATTTTTCAAGCTATATAAGAAATATAGTACTATGCTTAAAAAATGTCTGGAATCAGGGTGGCACAGTGGGTTAAGCAACACACTATGCAAAGCATGCGCTCTACCACTGAGCTACACCCCCGTCTTAAGCAACGCACTATGAAGCAAACCACAGCCACTGCAGCACAAGTTCGATTCCTGCCGCCAGCCAGGGAGGAGACCCACATGGCGCAGCTGACTTCTCCAGCCTTGCCCGCTGCTCCTTTCAGCAGTTTGTTTTGGTCAGTCTGTCTGTTCTGCTCCCCACTCTGTCTCTGGTGAATCCTCTCACAGCCCTGGACTCTGGCCTGTACTCCCGCTCTTGTATGTATAAATAAATAAATCTTTAAAAAAAAGTCTGGAATCAATATTTTTTACTTCATGACTTAAAGTTCAAGAAAATCAAAGCTCAAAGTTTATCTCTTCCATTCTACTCTGCACTGTGTCAGCCAGAGGTGCTCTCAGTGAGGCTGGCATTTCTTCAATCAATACTGCCTAGGAAGCTTCTGACTGGAATGAACAGGACTTCAGAAGTTGTAGTATTAGTTCTGCTCCAAGACCATCCTGAGGCCAGTTTGCAAAGTATTTAAGAGTGCCTGAACTCACACAGTTATCCATAAGATGATTATGTCTATCACATCATGCCCATGACATTTAGAACATAAGACAATCCTCAGGCTCAAAAGTAATCATCCAAGCATAAATCATACTCCCAGAACCCAGGAAGCTTTGTGGATAAATACATAGCTCAATCCCACACTTACTATCGGCTGGAGTCTGCAGGAAGGAGACTATATGGAGATCTAAGCTTCAGCTTCTCAAGGCAGCCAATGATTCTAGGTCAGTTGCCCAGAATATGAGATCTGTGAATTTTAACTATAGTGGGAGAAAGCTCTGAATATAAGGCACATTTTGACCATCTACTTTTACTATGTCTGGGGTTAAAAATGTACATTTGCTTACTGCCTCTCTCTGGAGGGAAGAAAGATATTTCTGCCTTATTGAAAAATTGAAAACTTTGCAAAGGAGGCAGGGCAGACACCATCATAACTCACAGTGCCTTTCTTTTCCATCCATCACTTTAAAAGTAGCTCAATTTCCTTTCTCCTCCAAGGTCAGTGTTTCCTTCCAGCCCCCCATGGATGGGTATCAGACCCTCGCTTGGATGCTGTTCAGACAGGTTCCATAGTGGCTGTTTGCACTGACTTTTGCTGTGATTGCAAAGACATAAGAAATCTGGCTTAGACTGTTTCCTTCCCTCGTATACAATTCACGGTTTCTATTTCATCTGAGAGCCCACTGTGGGACCCGACTCAAGAGCTCCTCTATAAGCACTTAAAGCTGATATTTTCTTCTTCTCAGCCCCTCCTTGACCCTGTGTGCAGAGTGGATTTGAGTCCAGCTCATCCACCATGGCTTGCCTAAGCTTCACACTAATATTTTGAAACTAAAGTCTCACTAAGGCTGGTGCCATGACTTGATTTCTGCACTGCTGTCTCTATAAACACAGCAACTCTCCTGTGGCCAAAACTGCCATAAGCCGCAGTTGCTTGTCACATCAAAAGTCTCACCTGGTGTAAGATTTAAAACCATAACTTAGCTGAGGTACTGAGTGCCAGACACCGGTTGCAGAGCCAAAGCTGCATTAGTCAAAATGGACAGGTGGCAGAAAATGCCACAGGCTGCTTTGCTCCTGATGTCTTCCCACCTATTCAGGGTCTCCTGACCAAAATGGAGGAAATCCCATCAGTTTCCTGAGTTGAATCCACCTCTCAAAAAACTGCCAGCTCAAGCCTCCCTGGTGGCACAGTGGGTTAAGCAATGCACTATGAAGCAAACTGCAGCCACTGCAGCATGAGTTTGAGCTCTGCCCCTGGCCAGGGAGTGGACCCTAATGGCAGACCTCTCCTGCCTCACCTGCTGCTTCCCTCAGCAGTGTGTTTCCGTCAGTCTGCCTGTTCTTCTCCCTGCACTGTCTCTGGTGAATCCTCTCATCCCCCACACCTCTGGTATGTTCCCCAGTTTTTGTATGCATAAATAAATAAATCTTAAAGCAATAGCAACTACTGCCAGCTCACCCCAGTGTCCATCATGGTGAAGCTCTCTGCTTAGAGAAGCAGGACCTAGAGAGAAAGGATGAAGAAAAAATTTTTTTACTTCAGGTAGGAAAGTTCTTCTTACAAAATACTCCAGGCTGTTGCCTGAGGAAAGTGAGTAGATGCTAAAAAGAGAAAACATACAGAAAAACACTAACTGGAACTACATGTTGATGGTACATTTTGTTAAGACAACAGTTAAGTGCTTAGCGGAGTCTTGAGACATGCAGATTTACAATCAGCTTCATTGGAGGAGACATTGCTTAAAATAATTCAACATTTTTTTCATTATCAAGAAAATGATTCAAAATTCAAATCTACTTAGGTTGATTGAATAAGAAGATTTGAATTTAGTGCCACCGAACTCAGCTGGCTATTTATGGACGTTAGTAATTGGTAAGAATGGGGAGATAGTTTGGATGAAGACTGGTCTGACATCTCATTTCTCTGAGGTGATGAATCCCATGGTAATCTTCAAGGGTGGCGTGACCAGAGGTAGATAATGCAAACAGGGATTCCCAGGTCAGTGAGAATGAAGAATGCCTGAATTAGAGTCTGATACTGGCACCGCCAGGTTTTGGGGAAGGAAAGAAAACTACACATTGCAATAGTTCATAGATGAGAAAATACCTCTAGTGACAGAATTATTCTGTTTGTTAATTTAAACTGTTTCTCAAAAAAAGAAAGAAAGAAAGAAAGAAAAAGAAACTTTCTCAACAGATTCCACTGCCAGTATCTGTGTAACTTTGTGTGGGGTAGTTATAAGATAACTACATGGTGTGACCAGTTTTCATTTGTCCACAAAGCCACCATAGATCAAGCAATGCACAGAGCAAACAGCAATTGCAATAAATGAAAATATTTTACCTAATTTTCCTCCCAGCATAGATTTTAATATAGTGTGAAGCTCTCAGCATAATAAAAAAACAGATAAAAGCTTTTCCCCCTTTTTTTTGGTGGGAGACACATTATCTAGAACCAAATGGCTGAAACAAGATATTTCATCAACTGAAACCTTGAACTCTAAACTATTGTACTTTTAGGATTTTCTACCAAATTGTATTTTTGTTTCATATCTTATCGCTGTGTCAGTGATCACTTCTCAGTGTTCAAATGCACAGAAATTAACACTAGAGAATGAGCTTTAAATACAGTATAATTGACATGATTTGCTTTTTAGGTTTTTCTTTCTTAACATGGAAGATGGATAGAGAGGAGGTACCATAAATAGTCTAAAAAGGGAACAATGATAGGATGGTAAATGAGATTAGCAAGAAATAAAGTTAACACAGTAAATATTAGAAAGGGTGGGGAGGGAAACCAAGTCCTAATACCATACACAAAGTAAATTCTAGGGAAATCAAAGACTTAAATGTGGAAAGGAAAACTTTATTATCATTAAAATAAGATATAGGAGAATACTGGCATGCTCTAGGGGAACAAGTTATTAGATAAAATAAAACATCCTATACAAAGAAAGCAAGACTCAGAAATGTTTTTAAAATTGTAACACTTGTAACTTATAGAAGATGGATAACTAGTATTGTGAAGGTTCTCAGCATTCAAGTTTAAAATATGAACACAAAAGACAATGGCCAAAGGCTATAAACAAAGAAGTCATAAAGAGGGAACCCCAAAGGGCAATAAACATAGAAAAAGATGCTCAGACTCCCTCTTTCTCGGAGCAAATAAAAGAGAAACTGCAGTAATACTTTATTTTCCACTCACTCATCAATTGATAAAAATTTAAACTTAGGAAATACTAAATCCTGGCAAAGAAAGAAGAAAAGTAACTCAGACAGCTGGAGGAGTGTGAATTTCTTCAACTGCTTTGGGACGTCAATTTGCAGTATTCTTCATTATAATTTTAAATTTTACATCTGATAAAGTTGAAGATAAATACCTCCCACAGCCCAGAAGTCCTCTTTCTGAAATAAACTTTAGAGAAACTTAAAACATATGTGCCCAGGGAAACATGTCAAAAGATGCTCAATGATAGAGAAAACTTGAATAATTTTTAAAATAATGAAATAAACATAGAAGGAAAATAAACACAGAAGGAAAAAAAGATGTTCAGTGCAGTAAAAATTTCTTGAGAAAAATCTAGTGCTTATCAATTGACTAGTGGATGAACGGCTATACAGTTGTTTTGTACATCTATACATTTACTGCTGCTGTGAAAATGAGTATCTTTCTTTATAAATCAGCATGGTTGAATCTCTAGAAAAAAGACTGAGAAAAAAACCAAGATGCAGATGAAGTATGCAAAGTAATCCTTTAATTTTTTAAAAATCTACAAACATTTCTATTGATGGGTATAAATTATTAGCAGTTTTAAAATACCCATGTGAAAAATACTTAGTTTAAAATGGTTATCTCGGTAAAAGAAAACAAACTGACTGCAAAGAAAGGGGTCCAAAAGAAGTTTCATCCAATCGGTGTATTAAATTTAAAAAGAGTAAAACAGACGAGAGACTAACTTAAATATGGTTAAGGAATACATTTGTTTATATGTTCATTTTCAGTGTAATTTGAAACTTTCATACTAAACAAGTGATGTTGAATTTCCCACAATTGTGCGATCCAGTTGGTCAGACGCCATCTTGTCTCTCACTGACATGATGAGACTTCTGGGTAAAAAGAAAGGTGGCTCACTCCACTCGCCATCAGAGACTACGAAAGGATGCCCACTCACGGATGGGTCCTTGTGAATGAACTGCTGACACCCTCTTCTCTAGCACTCTGTGACCAGAAAGGCACAGAAAGACCATCTCTGCTTCAGCATTCTGCTTGAAGACTGTCAACTAGTCCAACGTTTTCGAACAAATGACATCCATTAAGACCACTCACGGGCCTCCCCGGTGGCGCAGTGGGTTAAGCAACGCACTATGAAGCAAACCGCAGCCACTGCAGCACGAGTTCGATCCCTGCCGCCGGCCAGGGAGGGGCCCCACATGGC